>VZRS01010467.1:0-12622 GCA_013398055.1 Ifrita kowaldi | reverse complement strand
GGGAGGGAGGGAGGGAAGCAGGGTTTAAACGCCCTCATTGCCCCCAGACTTTCCAGGGAGAGAAAATACCCAGAGAAAACAGGCAGGAACAGCTTGGGAAGTGCCCCAGTGAAAGGGCTGCAGATGCCTGTGTTTTTCCAAGTAGGAGGGAAAAAAATCCAACAAAATATCTGGGAGTTTATTTGGAAAGGCTCTGAAAGCCCCTGGTAAAGCTGAGACTGCCGGGATCTAAAATAAATATTTGATTGCTGTTTCATTCTCCCTCTGCAAGAAAAGGTGAAAAATATTAAGGATGACCTCGTGCTCCAGCTGCATTGGAGTGTTGACTCAAAAGATTCAGAATAAATAAATCCGAAGTGCTGGGAACAGCTCTTTTTATGGAAAAGAGGCCCCTCACTGGGGAAAACACCAAATCCCAGAGAGGAAAAGCGTAAAAAACCCACCCCAAACACTGCCCTGGCACCAACAAACCACAAACAACCCCCAGCTCAGCCCTGGAGCTGGAAACCGAGGAATGAACGAAAACCAGCAAAGCAGGAGATCGGGGGATCCAGCACAAGCGCCCGGCCCGGGCGGCACCGCAGACCCTCAGCTCAGTCCCGGGGCTCCCGGGGAGTCCCCCAGAATCCCGGGGAGCTCCCGGGCTGCGCTTCCCATCTGCAGCCCCGCCAGAGCCCGGAAAGGGCTCCTGTCTGCTCTGGCTGGAAGCGCAATGAAAGAATCACAACCAAAATGTGTCCGAGTGAATCCCAGCCAGCAGAGGGGAGGGAATGGGATGAGCCCTGGCTTGGTGCTCCCAGGGCTCTGCTGGCCACGGATCGTTCCTGAGAGGCTCCCGAGATGGGCTGTGCTGCAGAAAATGTGGGAGATGCAGAAATTCCCTTTTTTCATAGGACAAAAATAAAGCAAACCCACATTTTCAGCTTTACTGTGACAGAGAAATGCAATCACCGGGCCTGGAAAAACCAGAATTACCCTGGAGTCTTCCTGGAATGAGCCCAGGAGAGCCCTGGCTGCGGCTCCTGGGCTGGAGGCTCCCCTCCCTCGGGCTCCCTTGTTATCCCTGTGTCTGACAAGAAGGGAAAATCTGTCAGCCCTGGGAAAATCCGTGTTCGGGGGAAAGCTGCTAAAACACTTTAACTGCATCCAGACATTCCCGATGTTCCTCCTCATTGGACATCTCTGCTGCCAAACGGAGCCTGCAGAGGCTCCGGGCGCTGGGGATGCAGCCCTGGATGGTTCTGCTGGGCTCAGGCCCCTCCTGAGCTGGGTATGGACAGGAGGTTGGGGTTAAATCCCCTGCAGGGGTTTTAAATCCTGGAATCAGGCATTTATGGAATGGTTTGGGTTGGGAGGGACCTTAAACCCCCCAGTGCCACCCCTGCCATGGCAGGGACACCTCCCGCTATCCCAGGCTGCTCCCAGCCCCATCCGGCCTGGCCTGGGCCACTGCCAGGGATCCAGGGGCAGCCACAGCTGCTCTGGGCACCCTGTGCCAGGGCCTGCCCGCCCTCCCAGGGAACAATTCCTTCCCAATATCCCGTCCAGCCCTGCCCTCTGGCAGCGGGAAGCCATTCCCTGTGTCCTGTCCCTCCAGCCCTTGTCCCCAGTCCCTCTCCAGCTCTCCTGGAGCCCCTTTAGGCCCTGCAAGGGGCTCTGAGCTCTCCCTGGAGCTTCTCCTCTCCAGGTGAACACCCCCAGCTGTCTCAGCCCTTTTTGGGGCAGTTCCTGAGGAAAAAGCTGCCCTGGGATCCCAGCTGGGTTTCCCAGCCCAGGACCGATCATTTGATGTTGCACAGGAGCTTCTCCCGCAGGATTCCCGCCCCAGGAAACCTTGGCAGCAGCAGGGCAGGAGCAGGTGAAGCCCTTGAGCCTCCTGGAATGTGAAACCAGGCTCTGGGGATTCCTTCAGTTCCAGGTGGAGCCACTCTGGCTCCTGGGTGGGAGCACAGAGCGGGATTTGCTCCCCTTCCCCGAGCTCCCTTTGCAGGGGGGGCCGGGGGAGCTCGGCTGCAGTGGGATGGGAAATCCCTGGAGCTGGGACAGGGAGGATCCAGCTGCTGCCCAGGGATCCCTGCCCGGCAGCCCCTGCACAAACACCACAACTCCTCGTGCCAGGAGAGAAAGGCTCTGCTGGAAGCTGCCGTGCAGGAGCAGGGGTTTCATTCCCAGCCACCCATCGCAGGCTGCAGGAGCGTGTTCCAGCTGGATCAGAGCCTGTCCCGCGTGGCAGAGCCGGGCTGGGCACCCTGCCAGCCCCAGCAGGTCCAGAACCTTCCCTGCCAGCCCTGCCCCATGCTGCTGCTCCCAGACACGGCCCTGGCTCTGCTCAGGACGGCGCAGCAAACACGAGGAGCTTTTTTCCATCCCCTGTTTTTTTCCATCTCTTCCTCTCTTGCCTCCAGCAGCCCCTGACTGGAGGCTTTGGGCCAGATTTTCAAAGCCTTGTGGAGCTGGAATGGCTTTGAAAGTCGGGGTTGGAAGTTTGGGAAGGGAGATGTTCCCCCCCAAAGGATGCAGAGGCAGGAAAGGAGCCCCAAACAGAGCCAGAGAGGGTGCAAATGTCACTCCTTTCATCTCTAGCTGAAGGGGCCGTACCCCTCGTGCTTGGGCACAGGGAGGAAAGCAAATCCCTTCTCCAGCCTCTGCCTCCTGCTTCCCATTCCCTCTGCATCCCGGGACACAGCCCTGGGGCAGCTGCCTGCTCTTTTCCTGGAAAATGCTCCTGAAAGCGGCTGTGCCTCAGCAGGAATTCACTGCAAACCTTCCACAGGCTCTGCACGTCCAGGAAATCCCCAAATCCAGGTCCCAAAATCCACCCCCTGCAGAGCCCTGCACTGCAAACCTGATTATCTGAAGCACAGAGAAATTTATTTCCAGCTGGATCCGGGGATTTCTTTGTGTTTGGAGGCTCGGAGAGAAGAGGGAGAAACATTTCCCCAGAGTTTTGAGCTGATCTGTGGAAATAATAACCTGGTTTTGCAGCTGCAGGGCCCAAACTCCGTCTCATTCCCGCTGGGATATGAATTCCTGCCCACCCCGGGTGCCCCAGGGCCACCTTGGAGCTGTCACTCAGGTGTCACATCCCTGCCTCCTCCTCTTCTGCCAGCCAGGATCAGCCCCTGGACGCCCTGACCCCCCAGCCTCACCCCCTCCCCATTTCCTGGCCCCCAGCATTCCAGAGGTTCCCAATATCCTGACTCTTCTTCCAAGCCTGTCCTTTTTTACCCCCCGAAATCCCTCCTTTCCCCTCGCGTTTGCGCCGTGCTGGCTCTGGGCCTGGCTTTGCTGGGAGGGGGAGCAGCCTCCCCTGCTCCTGCTCGGAGCTGACTCCAAAGAAATCACTGGAGCTGCAGGAGTAGCAAAACCTTGGGATTAAAACGTGCCCAGTTCCCCATGAAAGCCTCCCTGGTGCAATTGAATGGGGCTAAAGAGGCGATAAAAGGGATCCGGGTGCAGGGAAGCAGCTCCGACCTTGAGGGGTCGGTTCGGTGCCGCTCCCAGGCCTGGCAGGGCCGGGGTTTAGTCGGGGCTTGGCCGGGCCGGGCCTGGGGAGGATTTATCCTTCAGCACTAAAGCAGCCTCTGGGAGGTGCCGGTCTGAGCTCAGTCCATCTGCTCCCGATCGCAGCTGCTGCTCCAGGGAGTCTCTGGAGAGGGCAAGGCCTGGATGCCGGGAGCGGCCTGGGAGCGGCCTGGGAGCGGCCTGGGAGCGGCCTGGGAGCGCAGCCAGGGCTCTGTGGCTGCGGCAGGAATGGGAGCGGGAGCTGCCCTGCCTGGCCCCAAGAGTGGATCCAGAGCCAGGGGAGCTCCCGGGGGATGTGAGGCTCCCTCTGGAGCTGTCAGTGCTGCCCAAACCCCCTGGAATTCCATCCCACCGGCTCTGGACTGATGTGGGATCTCAGGGATATTCATCCTTCCCCATCTCCAAAACCCCCCGGCTACACAACCATCAGTGTTATCCTGTTCCTTGTGCTGTGGGAAGGATAAGGAGGGTCTTTAGGGCAGAGCCAGGAGGGAACGGGGGATCTGGGACTTGTTCCAGCCATGGGAGCCCCCAAATCCCCCCAAATCCCCGTGTGGGGCTGTGAGCAGAGCAGGGCCCCCGGTGCCTGCTGGCACCTGCAGCTCCATGACCAGGGAAAGGTGGGAATCCGTGATTTACTCCAGGTGATCAGGAAAGGTGGGAATCCGTGATTTACTCCAGGTGATCAGGAAAGGTGGGAATCTGTGATTTATTCCAGGAGACCCCTCTTTGCTCAGGGATCTTTCCCTGCTCCTGGCAGCCCCCTGAGTGTCACTCACAGCCAGTGCTGCTGTCACTGAAGGGGTTTTGCAGGGAACGCTGACCTTTGGTTTTTCCCTCTTGTTTTTCCTTTGTCTCTCACCCACTGAGACATTTCTTGGCATCCACGGGCTAAAATTAAACTTTCCTTGAGGGTTCTGGGCCCTGGGTGATCAGAGAGGAGAGGCTCCAAAGCCTGGTTTGGAGCTGGGAATTCCTGAAGGGACTTGGAGGAGAAGGGGAGTTGGGCAGGAACAGCTCCAGGAGGGGCTGGAGATGGGATGAGGCCAGATCCAAGGACACCAATTCCTTCCCTGGCAAGGAAGAAGCCGCTGTCACCTGGCAGGAGGGACTTGGGAACGTTTAGGATTAGAGGAACCGGCCTCGGGTTGCACCAGGGGGGATTTGGGTTGGTATCGGGAAAATCCCTTCCTGGGGCAGCGGCGGAATGGCCAAAATGCAGAATTTCAGCACCAGCGTGACGGGAACAGCTCAGCCTTGGTCAAAGCTGAGCCTCAGGGAGGGGCTGAATTCCTGACGGGAATGTGGAGCCGGGCGGTGCCGGGCTCTGCTCCCAGGGAACAGGGGCAGGAGGAGAGGGAACGGCCTCAGGCTGGGCCAGGGGAGGCTCAGGGTGGACACCAGCAGGAATTTCCCCATGGAAAGGGTGCTCAGGGATTGGAACTGCCCAGGGAGGTTTGGAGTCCCCATGCCTGGAGGTGCCCAGGGAACTCCTGGAGGTGGCACTGAGTGCTCTGGGCTGGGGACAAGGCGGGGATCAGGCACAGGCTGTTGACCCTGGAGGGATTTTCCAGCCTCAGGGATCCCGGGATTCTGTGAGGGTGTGCAGTGCCGGGGGTTGTGTGGACAGGGGAGGCAGGCAAGCTTCCATCACTATTTTGAT
Organism: Ifrita kowaldi; assembly: GCA_013398055.1. NCBI lineage: Eukaryota > Metazoa > Chordata > Aves > Passeriformes > Cinclosomatidae > Ifrita > Ifrita kowaldi. Next base: position 7,434 of record VZRS01010467.1, on the reverse strand, counting down.
AGATTTGGGGGATTTTTGCCAGACAAACCCTGCTCCCTTCAGACCCAAACCCAGCACCAGGGTAAAACCCTTTCCCACCTTCCCCCCGGCTCCAGTGGTTCAGGAGCTCTGCCCCAGCTGATCCCACAATCCATCTCCAAAGGCTCTGGAATTGCCGACGGCTTCAAACCCAAATTCCCACTCAGTTTTAATGGGCTCCAAGGTAAATTTGCTCAGGCCCAGCCTCCTGTAAAGCAAATTTGCCCAGCCCTGAGCAGGTGTGAGCAGAGCAGCCAGCCCGGCTGCATCCATCGCCCCCCGCAGAGCGCTCAAACACAACCCTCACGTGGGGAAAGGGGAAAAAGGGAATTTATTTAACATTTATATCTTCTCTTTATTGCAGCAAATGCATTTTATGTCCCAGGGATGAAATATGGAGCACCAGGCCCATTCCCTGCCTGGAGTTCCATCCGTGAGGAACTCAGCCCCAGTTTTGTTTAGTAAATCATTTGCTGATGGCTTTGGAGAGGATCCATAAATCTTTCCTGAATTGCTCCTTTCAGATCCTCAGCTTTTGCAGGAATCTTCATCTTCATATTCAGGCACTGGTTCGCTCAATAGGGGAAAAATTCCCAAAATTCCATTCTCTGGGAGGCTGTTCTGGGGACCCAGGGACAGGAATTCCTGCCCACTCCAGGTGCCCCGGAGCCACCCTGTCACACTCAGGTGTCACCTCTGCTCCTGCTCCTCTGCAAGCCAGGGTCAGCCCCTGGGCTCTCCAATATCCACCAAAGGGCCCCAGCTTTGGCCTCAGTGCAATATTCAACAAATATTCCCTAACTTTGAGCTAAACGCAGGGTTTTGAGGGAATTCTCTTCACTTGCACAGCAGCAATCAAATGGAATTGTGAGAAAAGGTGGCAGTGGAAGGGGCAGCAAAATTCCCTTAAACTGGTTTTGGAGTGGTTTGGAGGGAATTCACAAAGATCTCCTGATTCACTGGGGTTCGTTTCCCAAAATCCCACCCTGGGGTGGCTTTGGGCCGAGGGCTGGGAGCAGCCTGGGACAGTGGGAGGGATCCCTGCCCATGGCAGGGGTGGCCCTGGGGGGGCTTTGAGGTCCCTTCAGCCCAAACCATTCCATGGTTCCGTATTTTATTTTAACTTTTCCCATCAGGGACTGTTTGATGTCTCTGTGGATTCATCACAAAGTTGGATTCTCCCATTCCTGGAGACATCAGATGGGAAAGGGATCAGGTGGGAACAGGGAGATGGGGTTGGTTGAAATCCAGTGACCACTGGCACAGCTTTTCATGGGACTGAGGGGACGAAACCTCACAACAACACAAACACTTCCCCAGTTTTCATCAAAATGAGATTGGCCTGCATGGAAAAGTTCATTTCCGTAAGTTTTGCAAAATGAAAAAGTTCTGTTTGGAAGCCATGGGCTCCTTGATTTGATTTCTTGTCAGGGAGAGTGACATCAGTTATCCCAAAGATTGGGGAGAAGTTGTGGATTTCAGGTCCTGAGGATTTGGTATCTGGTTTTGGAGGGTTTGGGGTCTGAGAGCTGCTCCCAGGAAGAAAAATGTCTGGGAAGGAGGGGCAGGTCAGAGGAGAGTGACTCCAAACCGCTGGGAGTTGGATCATGGCAAAAATCCCAGTGGGATTCCCATCAACCTGATCTAGGGGAGAGAGGGGACAGTCCTGATTCCCGGGGCTCTGTCCCAGCCCTGATTCCCAGAGCTCTGCCCCTCCCTGATTCCCAGAGCTCTGTCCCATTCCTGATTCCCAGAGCTCTGTCCCATTCCTGATTCCCGGGGCTCTGTCCCAGCCCTGATTCCCAGAGCTCTGTCCCAGTCCTGATTCCCAGAGCTCTGTCCCAACCTTGATTCCCAGAGCTCTGTCCCAGCCCTGATTCCCAGAGCTCTGTCCCAGTCCTGATTCCCAGAGCTCTGTCCCAACCTTGATTCCCAGAGCTCTGTCCCATTCCTGATTCCCAGAGCTCTGTCCCATTCCTGATTCCCAGAGCTCTGTCCCAACCTTGATTCCCAGAGCTCTGTCCCAGCCCTGATTCCCAGAGCTTCTGCCCCATTCCCACTTCCAGGCTCTATCCCAGCCCTCAGCTCGTGGAGTTTTGCCTTTGGGATGAGCAGAGGCCTCCAGGAAAGGCTCAGCCTCCAGCAATTCCCGCAGTGCCAGAGGGAAGGAGCATCCCAGGGCAGCTCCCGGAGCTCTCCTGCAGCCCAAACCCTGGGAAAGGGAACCCCAGGCAGAGCAATCACTGAGGGAAGGTTGGATCCCGCGCAGGGATCGGTGGAAGTGGCTCACGGGATGAGCTCAGGGCGTGAGGCAAAGCAGGAGAAAGGGCCCTGGGATGCATTTCCTCAGCTGGAATCACAACAGAATCCTCGGATCCTGTGCCTCGGGAGAAGGGGAGCACCGAGAGGGCAGGAAGAACCAATTTTTTGGTTCACTGCCTCTTCTGGATGGGAAAGAAAAACCAAAAGTCATTTCAGGCTGAATGAGGACCTGCATTTCCCTGGAATGAAACAATTCCTGAGAGTGGCCAGGGGGGATTTTGTGTTCCCAAATAAATAAAACAGGAGGAGATTGTGAATTAATTTTTTTCTTTCCACATCCTGAAGTTAAAGAGGGATTTGAGGTCAGGGAATGACCAGGAGGCTCCTGGGCTGTGGCAGTTCCTTCCAGGGGGTTCCTGAGCCCAGCTCCCAACTGGCCCAGCCCATGATGACGAGGGAGCTGCCCTGGGAGCAGGGAATGATGGGCTCCAGCTCTCCAGGTGCTGTGAAAATCGGGACACAACACAAACATTTCCCAGCAGGGCAAACCGGAGCCTCACACGAACACCGGGAACAGGCCACAGAGCCAGAACTGAAGCCTCAAAGGCACAACCACAACCTGAATTCACTCCCACAGCATTAAATCCGGGGGATTCATTGGGATGGAGGGGATTTGGGGAATATCACTGTGGTTCCCAGCTCTTCCCTGCCTCATTTTTCCATCAGCGTTTCAGGCTGAGCTGAGCTGCTCGGGGTCACCCGAGGAGTGGCACCTGTGAGCACTTCCAGCGCTTCTGCCTCATCCCAGGCCCCAGCTTTGCCCCCACTGGGGAGAGGAAATGTTTATTAAAAATGTTTAAGTGTTTATTAAAATTTTTATTAAAAATATTTATTGACAATGTTTATTAAAATGTTGTGCCCAGTTCAGGAGCTTTTAATGAATCTGTCCCAGTGAAACAGAGCCAGCTCCGGGGAGGGGAACACATATTTTATGCTCATTTAATTCTTGCTTAGGATTTTCAAATTGAACTTCTGGCAGCCTCGAGGATTTTTGGGATTTGGGAATTCCTGCCCGTTTGGGCAATTACAAGGAATAAATCATTCAGCTTAGCGAGGGTGGGAGGAAATGGCAGACTTGGATGCTCCTGTCGGGTTTGGGTTTGACTTGATGTGAATTTGGTACAAATCCACTGGGGGTGGGGTCGGGATGTGCTCGGGCACCCTTTGGGAATCTCAGAGGCTGGGGTTGTTCACTGTCGTGGTTTGACACTGGCCAAACATCAGGCACCACCAAAGCCGCTCACTCACCCTCCCCTGGCGCAGCCGGGCAGAGGAGAGGGAAAAAGAAAAATTAACGAGGGGCTCATGAGTTGAGATAAGGACTGGGAGAAAACACTCCTAGGGCAAAACAGGCGAAAATTTAAANGCTGCCTCACCTTGGTCTCACCACAGGCTGCAGAGGAATCTCTGCTCCAGCACCTGGAGCACCTCCTCCCCCTCCTTCTCCACTACCCTTGGTGTCTGCAGGGTGTTTTCCTCACATGTCCTCCCTCCCTCCTCTTCTCTATCTGGAAGAAAATCTGCTGCCCGTAGGTACCGCTGCCAGCAAGTTCCCCCAGCTCAAAGATTCCTGCAGGATCCCGCAGTGCTGAGCGTTGATCGTGTCCAGGTTCTGCATCAGGGAGTCGCTTGTGGTGTTTCCGCTGCCGGCCGGGCGGCCCCGCAGCCCCCGCGCCGTTCAGCGCCTCTCCTCATGCGGGGCTCCGGGAGGGAGAAGCCCCCGCTGCCCTTCTGCCCACGGCGTGGCTGGCTGGGGGCCCAGGCAGGCCAGGGCCACTGCCAGCCATGCCGAGATGGCCCCTGGCCTCACCACCCCTGGGAAAAACTGCCCCTGCACTGGTTTGATTTTCTTCTTCCATCTGTCCCCCCCTGGCGTTCCCAGCCTCTCTCACCGGCCCAGCCTTGGCCAGCAGCCTGTCCATCTTCAGAGCCACCAGGGACTGCCTCTGCCGGACACGGTGGAAGCTTCCAGCAGCTTCTCACAGGAGCCCCCTCTGTGGCCCCCCCGCTACCAAAACCCAGGCTGAGCAAAACCCATTCACCAATTCCAGCTTTGTGGGAACAGCCCCAAGCAGGACATGCTGGGAACACCCTCAGGAAGGACTAAATCCGTGGAAAACCAGAGATTCACTGCGAGGAATTAATTTCCCATGGATAAACCCCTCCCTTTGTGCCTCTCCCCCTGCCGGGTGCCCCAGATCCCCTTTATCCTGGTCCAGGCAGGCCCAGGGAGAGCCAAGCCCAGGCCGTGGGGATGGAATGTCCTCCCCAGGAGCTGCCCTGGCAAAGCTTCAACCCAGCAGCTCTGGAGTTCATCCCAGAGACCCCGAGCTCCGTTTGCCAGGGAATTTCACACTTCCAAGGGCAGTGGAGTTCAGAAATAGGACCTTTATTGGGATTCCTGCCCCTGTGACACATGGAGGGTTTTTCTGGATGGCTGAGCCTTTCCAGGCTCTGGAGAAAGCAGCACTCCCTCTCCAGGAGGTCCTCCCTGTTCCCAGGAGCCCGGATGGATCATTTGCCTTGGAGGGGGTGGTTACCTGCTGAGTTTCCCAGAAAGTAGGGCAGGATTTGTGTTTTCCCTGATGGCTGCAGGTGCAAGGAAAGCAGCCGTTGTTTATTTCTGTCCCTGTGACTTCCCTATGGAGCTTTTCCAGCCTCTTTTCCATGTGCAGATGGACGAGGCCTCCAGTTAATCCCTAACTGAGCCATTGACACAAGGAACGGGGCCATTAAGTAAGAATTAAGGATGTGCTCACTACCTTTGGGGGAGTTTGGGATAGATTCCCTCATTTCTAATCTCCTTCCCTGCAATGTTCTCTCCTCAATCCTTTTCCCTGCATCTCAATTGAGTTTGGGATGACTCATAAAATTAATCCTTCCCGAGCAGCAAATCCCTTCCCTTCCAAGCTGGAATGTGAGGAGCTGTTCCCACATTCCTGCCTCAGTCCCAGGCATTCCTGGAGCAGGAACCTCTGTCCCAGAGCTCCCCCAGCGCCATGGGGACAGATCCCATTCCCTGGGCACCCTGAGCTGCCAGGCAGGGCTTTGATTCCTTCTTTTAGTTTGTTTTGTTGGGGGAAGAAGTCAGGAATGGGGTCACTCTCATGAGGGGCATCACTGCAGCTTCTTGGGGTGACACTTCCCGTGNGTGAGATTAAAACATGAGGGAGGGAAATTTCTGCAGCTAAAAATCCCCAGTTTTGGAAGCTGGAAAGCTCCTGGGAAGGGTTTGATCCCTGCCCTGGAGCAGAGGAAAAGCAGCAGGGGTGACACTGCAGGATGGGGAATCAGGATTCATCCCAAATCCAGATTAAGAAAAGAGAAGTTGATTTAATAATTCCTCTCTGGGCACCTCGGTGACAGCTCCATCTGAAACCTTCAGGAATAACTCCTGGAACGCCGTTCTAAGCCCCAGGAATGTCTCTGAAGCCTTTTCCAAGGAAGCTGTTTTGGCAGCCACAGCTTCCCTGGGCTGGAGCAGCCCTGGCATGAACGAGTCTCCTGAGCTTGTGCAGAGGAGCAGGAGGGAGGGAAGAAATGAATCCTCATTCAAAGGAATCTCATTTCTGCAGTGCTAATGGGGCACGTCTGTGGAGCATTCCCAGCCAAGGCTTTGGGATGGGCTGGGAATGATCCTTGTCCTGTGCTGGGCAGGTTCTGTTTGCTGGAAATCCCTTCCCCACTTCCCAAGGAGCCTTTGCAAGAGCTGTGGGAGCAAAGGTTGTTCCAACATCCCTCATTCCAGAGGGAGCTGCGAACAGAGGGAATCTGGGGTTGGATACGGCCGCAGCCACAGAGCTGATTTCACTGGGATTTAATCAGGATGTCTTTGGCAAAGTTCTGGAGACAAGGAACATCCCGGGTTTGTTTCTACATTTGTTTCCTTCCTTTATTTCCTTGTCTTCCATCCTTGTATGAAACCATTCCTTGGTTTATTGGGAATTCCTGTTCTAGGGAGTCCCTGGGCACTGACCCCCTTTCCATCACTGGTTTGGTACCGGAGTTGTTCCGTTCCCTTCTGTGGGATTCTCTCTGATCCCAGTCAGGCTGACCAGGATGAGGCTCCTCCTGCTGTGTGAGAGATTCCTGGGAGTCCCAGATGGCTCTGGAGAGGAGCAGCAGCCGCCTCTGGAGCGACTCCTCCCAGGAGGGCGCGTGTCCAGAGCCAAGGTCAGCAACATCCAAGTCCTTCCCTAACGAGCCCAAGTTTTCCAAACCTTCCCACCCTGACCTGCCCCACCACTGCTCCTCCCTGGACCTGGCGGGGTTTTCCAAGGCTTTCCCAATCCCAAATGGTGTCCCTTGGGGCTCACGGTGGGGGGATCACCCACAGGATTTCTCCAGCCTCAGGAACCTTTCCCTGCTGGGATCCTGTGGAACAGAGGCACCCCCACGGACAGGAAACATTCCTGCCAGGAATTCCTGAACTGGCTGGGAAAAATCTTCTAATGAGCACCTCGTTCATTAGTGACCGACTTCCTTCAAATGCAACAGAGGTCAAGGACGGGAGAGCTGGGATTGTTCAGCTGGAAAAGCTCCAGGGAGAGCTCAGAGCCCCTTGCAGGGCCCAAAGGGGCTCCAGGAGAGCTGGAGAGGGACTGGGGACAAGGGCTGGAGGAACAGGACCCAGGGAATGGCTTCCCACTGCCAGAGGGCAGGGCTGGATGGGATATTGGGAAGGAATTGTTCCCTGGGAGGGTGGGCAGGCCCTGGCACAGGTGCCCAGAGCAGCTGTGGCTGCCCCTGGATCCCTGGCAGTGTCCCAGGCCAGGCTGGACAGGGCTGGGAGCAGCCTGGGACAGTGGGAGGTGTCCCTGCCATGGCAGGGGTGGCACTGGAGGGGCTTTGAGATCCCTTCCACCCAAACCATTCCATATTTCTATGAACTTATCTCTTTTCTCCAGTGGAATTTTATATCTCTGGATTTGGTCTTCCCCCGAATGTTTCAGGTTTGTTATAAAAACCCAGAGATATTTGTGGCTGAGGATCTCCCAGGTACAATCTCTGTTGCTCCTGTGCTTGAATGAAGAAATCCGAGCTGGGGATGCTGAAGGGCCCTCCCAGCTCCTTGTTCCTCTACCAAATGTGATG
>VZRS01010464.1:0-32478 GCA_013398055.1 Ifrita kowaldi | reverse complement strand
ATTAGATGATCTTTAAGGTCCATCCCAATTCCTTAACATTCTATGATTCCACGGTTCTATAATTCTGTGATTCTATGAAGAACCCATCTCTGACTAGTGGGGACACCAGGGCTGTGAGGTACCCCAGCACAGTAAAACCAGAGACAGCGTAGGTGGAGTGATCTGCTGCACCAAAGAAAGGAGAGAACTATGTTTAACAAACACGAAGTGTTCCTGAACACATGGTGGTGTCATTAATTAGACTAGCCATATAAAAATAAGTAGATCTTTAACTTTGCAGCACTTAATGCCAACTCACTCATTACAATTTTTAAGCATATAAATAATAATTTTAAGCACTCTTCTCTCCTATATTCTCCCCCTTCCTGTTTTAATCTGCTTCCACTTTGCTACAGAAGTAAGTGGGAGTGTCCTAGTGCTGGCTAGCATGCTCTGGCAGGTTTCCTTCCAAGGAAACCTTTGCCAATTGTCAGAATGACTGCATGGCTGCATAACTTCATGGAAGGGGAAAGAGAAGCAGGGAAGCATAACTAACAGCTTGAGAGCAAACACAGTATGTTTTGGAGACAGTATGATCTCCAGACTGGAACTAGTTCAAAACTGTGCTTGCACCATCACTTCCTTAGTATTCTTGTGCAAAAACACATATTGCTTTAAATTAACTTCAAAACAAATTTATTTGGAAGACGTGAAGACTCTAGACATGTATTAGGTTAACTAGCGTGAGGTTGTAATAAAATTTTTGTGGCAGTATTTTGATTTCTTTGTGTCAGTTTTGCAGACTCTGCACTCAAAAATTAATTAGAGGCTAGTTTAGTATGAAGTCATCCACCAGGACTATTTTAACAACTTCTGTTGTCATGCAGCAAATGCAAAATCTACATTTTTCTCTAAAACTGGTTTCACATCGTTGCTTAGTTAGCAGATGATATTTAGTGAGCTCACTTTCTTGTTTCTCCTGCCATGAGCTGCCATTGATAATTTGGCAAAACACTGAAAATTAAGGATAAAAAATTGACATAGCCTTAACATATTCGCATTTAATTTGACAGGAAAAATAATTTCTGTCATACCATTAGTACAGTTCATTCCTTTTCTGGCCTGCTGATAGTGGAAAAGTCCTTGGCTACCCTCATCCCATCAAGAGGAACAGCTACTGCCTGTTGCAGAGCTAGCAGCATCCTCAAGGGAGAATTGCCAACCTTTCTTGCTGCTTTCTGATCTTCCACTTGGGACCCACAATAAAACCTCCTGCACACACACTGGTGTATCCCATATCTCACACCACCTCTCGATGTGGTGAGGGCATTGGGTTCAGCCTCAGGCTGGAAAATCCACTGGAGGGAAGTGCAACCACTGTCCATGTCTGACAGACATACCAATGGGATTATGAACACAAATATCTACCCGTTTTGGGATTTTTAGCAATCCCAATCCATTTTAATTGCCTAATGTTGCTGTCCATCACTGGAAAGTTTAAAGCATTGCTGTTTGACAGCAATCTGAGTTAATAAAGGGGTCCTAGGGCATCAAAGTTCACTATAAATTCTGCAGCTGTGAGTGGTTTATTAGGTCTGTTTTCAGACTTGTAGTAATAGCTGGAATTGTTTTGTGCTGTAATACGAAAATGAGAATACTGACATCTAGTCTAGGAAAGACTTTGGGCATTTTGGTTTTTGCAAAACTTTAGAGCAACCATTGAATGATGCTGCTGCTCCTAACTATGGAATGTATGAGGGAAAAACTATGAACAAGAAAATATGGTCAGAAAGCTTAAAACCTTTGCTTGGTTGACTTGATTCCAAATATTCACTAATAAAGAGGAGGAGTCCAGTACATCAACATTTCTTCACCTTTAGTTGGCTGTTCCCCAGAGCAAGGCACAGAATGAGGCACTATTTAATCTCAGGAGGGTAGCACATAAACCACATACCTGTACTCATTCAGGGACCATCTGTAGATGAGTAAAACATATTTTATGAACAAGAATGCTTATTGTGATTTCATCAGAAACACTGCGGCCATGCATTCCATGAGAGCTTACACAGCATGCAAGCTAATAACTGCTGTGAGAGGTAGAGTAAATTAATTTGGGATTAAAGTAATATGGTTATTGAGCTTCCAATTGACTTCAAGGGCAGACTTCTGCTACAAATGATAACAGATCTACCTCATGTTACCCATGCTGCAGGTCTAATTGTTTCCACGCCCATGAGTCTGCTTCTATCATCCTTAGCTTTCATGTCTCTTCGAAAAATGTCTCTCTTCAAACTTCAGTTTCGACAAGTAAACAGAAATACAACATATTAAATAGAGTTGTACTATGGTAACATTCAGTCTAACTGAAATGTGATATAAAACATTGTGGAGAGAGGTAGCTGCATCTCTGTAAAGAGTCATGAATAATGCATTTTTGTCAGTTATTGCTTCATGAAAGGTAAGAAAACTTGTACAGATTCCAACTACTGCTGTAGATCCTAGCTAGCTGGAGAGACTTGTAACAGTAGAAATACTTAGGGGTTCTCAAAGACAAAGCATAGTTAACTGTAGAAAAGGCACATCCTCACACCCTTCAAAGTCTGCATTTTCTTCTTATGTGGGTTTTTTTCTACTGGTATAAGCTGGAAAACGTGTGATTTTAGTTTCACAACTACAAATTGGACTGCAGAAAGCCAGAATTTTGGAACAGTTGTTCAAATGAAATGAAGTCTGAGAGCTTATGTATGGAGATTTTACCTAAAAAAAATCAGCCACTCTCAAAAGAGGAATCCTGCAGCACAAGAAATGGCATCGAAGCATGCAAGGGAATTCGTCCCCACTCAGGCAGGTTCTCTGCGGTTCCCTGCGCGGTGGGCAGTCGTGCTCCAGGAGGATCTCTCTGTGTTGCCCACCCACACAGCCACGGCAGGCCCTGGCCCTCCCCAGGCATGCAGCCTCTGCCGGCAGCTGCACCAGGGCACAGACCCCTTTGGCGGGGTGAGGGACCCAGGGGCTCCTCAGGGGAGGACCAGGGATTGCAGAGGTAGTGTGCTAGAGGTCCTGCCATGACTCTGGTTGGCTTTTGTTAGCAAAATGTCAGTCAATGCATACATTTGTCACACTGTGTTTAGCATCGGTTGTTTGTGTATACACAAACACAAAGAGATACATGTGCATATATGTACATGGAGAGATATGTAATGGCATCTGTCTTTCACTGTGTATTTTTCTTGCTTGTTTTACTCCTTTTTTTCACAGATTTTCAGATTTTCTGCTGTAAGTGATTTGATGCTAATGTAAAAACTTAAATAAAGTTGCACCTGAATTAGACCTGCAATCATAGTGGTACACCAGTTATCAGTAAGGTTAATTTATTTTTGTGAAATGAAAATCATGAATGTAGTTTCTTCAATAGGTCTCTAGAAGCACTTTTTCTTTGGTGCCTGTTGCTTGTCTCTGTCTGCAAATTTTCAGTCATAAGTATTCTCAGCCAAAGTTTCTACGTATCGATGTTAATCTGAAAGTGCTTCAAACTGAACCACCTTCTTCATTCTCAATTATGATGGTATTGCCAGTCTTCTGCATATCTGTTTAATTTCAAGCAGCAGATATTTACATTGGCACATGTCCAAACATTGACAAAATAAGAAAAGCTATATTGAAATACACACAGGAGTTTTCCAATAAGCTTTTCTTACTATAAACAGCACCAGATTTACTAGAAGACATTGTAGAACATTGAACATAAATAGTCATGTAATATCTTGCTTTTCAGAAAAGTTTTTTTCCAAACTGAAGCAGTTATCTGACTCACAGATTTTTTTTCTTTTTCTTCCTTTTTTTTTTTTTTTTTTTTTGCTTTGCTAGCTTTAGTTGCATATATTATTAGTCATACTGGAACACATTCTTTTTCTAATGCTACTGTTCCTTTGCACTGGTAATATATGAAAACTGTGTGGTGCCCAGATTCATGTTTCATCAGGTTCTGAATCTTAGTTCAGGAAAATATCCATCACCTGCTATTCTCAGACCCATAGACACACTTGCAAACTCACAGGACTGAACTTTTGGCACACAGGTCCATCTCTTTTCTGTTCATTTGCTCAGGACAGAAGCATGTACTCAGATGCTTTTTTTTAATCAGAAATATAGTTATGTAGTCATGGTTGGCTGAAATTCATGTCTCTGCTGGCCACAGAGGACGCAGGTAGATCAAAACACTTCAAGTTCTGAAGAACTGGTTGTCTATAACTTTTTCAGCTTAGGTGCTATAATATTAGCAAGATTTGCACATCATTAGTGCTGCTAATTTGAAAATTTCATCTCCTCCCGTAGCTACTTCAAATCACACTCACAGGCTGTATGCCAGAGATCAAGCTGTGACTTCAGTGACCTATTAGAGCATTGATTTATGTGCTCACATGGCTCTCTTATTAACTTGTTTCAATCTTCATCTGTTCCAAATTATTCCTGAGGCCATCTCAGGTACCAGCTGACCGAGGAACTGAGAACTGACTTTTTCTTTTTTCTTGTCCCTGCTACTGGCTCAGTTGGCTCAGACACAAAAGGTATGTGGAAGAGCCAGGCAGGAATGAAGCACATGGATTAGCTTATTGTGTAAATATCTGAACAGGTAAAATTATGGAAGAATCATTAGCATGTCAAAACTCAAGAATCAAAGGAGAAAATCAAAACAGAAGGGATAAAATGAACAGAAAAGGGACTAAGAGTTTTAAGTTCCAACACTGAATGAAGCACGTTCATACAAGACTGAAAAACTGGGGTTCAAACCAATAATTTCAAACCAGATGGAAACTAGTATGAGGAAATCTGAAGATCATAGTAACACCATCCTGCTGTCTGGACGGACGGAGTAATCTCTTTGCAGCATTGTGGACCCTTGATGTGTGCTAAAAGATGTGATTAGGAAGTGAGGTGCAGGAATGAAGACAAGCTGCTTGGTGGCAATAATACAGTGCTGCAATAAGACAGAAAAGAGATGCAAAAAGACAAAGTAAATTTGTTTTAAAATGTTGGTGACTTCAGTGCAAGGTGTTGTCAAGATTTTATGCTGTCTCATTTTCCTTGCTTATTTACCTTCATGTATGTCAGAAATATGTGATGTGGTCTGAAACGGGCTGCTTCAAAAGAAAAACTGTGTTTTCTTGTTCCACTTTTTGTATTTTTAGTATTCCGTCAGATCTCTGCCTTTGCAGAGAGCTCCATGACTGATCCATGCAGCATCCATAAGTATCCTTCACTCTGAAAGAATAGACAAACTTTATGCATTAATACAGGAAACAAACTGAGAATAGGTTTAGATTAGACATTAGGAAAAAATTCCTTACTGTGAGAGTGGTGAGGCACTTTTCCTGGTTGCCCAGGAAAGCTGAGGATGCTCTGTCCCTGGTAGAGTTCAAGGCCAGGCTGGATGGGGCTTTGAGAAACCTGGTCTAGTGAAAGGTGTCCCTGCCCATGGCAGGGAATTTTGAACTAGATGGTCATTCAGGTCTCTTCCAAGCCAAACCATTTTATGATTCTATGAGTCTGTGATCATATGATTCTATGCATTGTACAGGGTTTGTTTTTGACCAGCTTGACAGTCATTCACCAGATTTTTTTTTTAGTTAATTGCTAATATACTAGCAGCCAGTAAACTAAAAGTCCTACAGAAAAGAGGAGGCACTGTTTTATTGTCTACCTCTTCAGGTAAGCACCATGGCAGAATCCCTGGGGGACACAGAAACTGCAAACATATCCCATCCCAAATCAAGTTACCAAGGTACTGCCATGACTTTCCTTTCATTAAAAATGATTTTCTAAGATCCTGAAAAATGTGGAGCAAACACACTCTTATTATTCTGAAATTTTGCGATACTTTTTTCCATATGTGGCACGTTCAAGTTTCATTACTTCCTGGCTGCGAAAAAATGAGAATATAATAATGTAAGCACTCAGAAACCCCAAAAGATACAAATGTCATTTTTCTCCCAGCTTTCTAGATTGGAAGAACAATTTACTTCTTGCTTTTTATGCAGGAAAACATGTCTTCCCCAACTCTGCCCCAGCACAATTTGTACTTGCAAGTATTTTCAGCTTTGTGTTTCTCCCCAAGATTGCCACTTATGAGAAATATACTCACCAAAATAATTACTTTCACGTCTCTTTTTATAATTTGAGTCTTCAACAAAGCTATTGTTTCTGAGGTACAGTGACATCATGTCATGAGACAGGGCACATCCCATGGGCTAAGTCTTGTTTTAAGACAATTTAAAAAGGTGGACACTTTAAAATGAGTTACCTCCCCTCAGCCAATTTCTTTCCACCAATAAGAGACAAATTTGAGTAGATATAAGTGAAAAAATAAGAGTTTACTAACAAGAGAAACGGCAGCAGGAAAAAAACCCCGGTAAATAATCACTAGATACAAAATTGCAAAATCTCACCAATGCCAGGGGTACAAAGAGATACACAAGGTGTAGGAGGTGGCTGCTGCGGCCATGTGGAGGGAAAGGAAAAATGGCGCCAGACGGTTTCCCAGATGGAGTCCGCCATGGGCGACTGCATGGCTTGAAAGACAGAGGGAAGGTGAATCAGCTCTCTACCCCATGATGGCATTCCCCAGTTGGCCACATGGTCTGGGAGATGAAGCGGGTCAAAAAAAAAGATGGCAGATAAAAAGAACCTTCCCGGGAAAGCAGGAGCATATGGAGCAGTTCTAGGGGCAGACAATGACTTGCCAGCACAGCAAGCGCCGCTGCCTGACGCTTCCTCCTGCCACCCGCGGGACTCCGCTGGTGTTGGTGCTGATATTGGGGGGGAAAACTGGTTTGTCAGCACCAGCGTGGGGTGATCCGGGCTCAGGGACTGGCTCAACCTTAACTGCCAATAGAGTTTGCAACTTTACTCAGAAAACACTTTCTAATTAATGGTGAAATGTTGCTACTGTTGCAAGCTCAGAAACCTTCCCAAAACAGAGCCTTCAGCAAATGCTGCCAGGTGAAAGAGGAAGGGGTTTGGGTGTCCCAACATTTTGAAGGCACTGGCACCTCCAGCCTGCCCCGCAATTCCAGTTCTGACTGGGCTGGGTCTTAAAGAGACAATAACAATTTTGGGGCACAGATAGATATGGAATACAATGATATTTCATGTTACCCACGACAGCTATTCTGTCACAGTATTTGAGTATTAGGATGATAGGAAGGAAACATCATCACTGGTCTGATGCCTAAAGATTTTTAGCTTAGCTGTATAGTTTCTAGCACCTTCTCACACTTTAGAACAATACCTTTCTCATATATTATGCTATATTCTTAAAATTATGTTTGGTCTTGCTTTCAAGGAAAATAATTTCTAACAAGGACATCCTGTTTTGCACCAGCACCAAGGCTGAAATAGTAAGATACTTCATAGACATAAGATATAGGGCTAAGAACCTTTGGAGGGACTCTAATGTGGCAGATGCAAGGGTGGATTACCAGGGCAACCTTTCTCCTATTGGATGTACTTGCTAGATATGCTAATTAGTTAAACTTCTAAAAATTGTGAAATTTCAATGCTGCACATACTCATAGGTATAACATGTGCACCTGAAAGCTTTCATTAAGACTGCTCTTTATGTTATCAAGTTTAATATTGTTTGGAAAGCTTTTGTTCCAATTTTTGGCAACAGACTTGCAAAGGGCAGAGAGCAGCCTGAGTATCCACTGAGTCTGAAGCAATGTGTTTCTGCACAGAAGAGTGCCATGGTTTAACCAAGCCATCAACCAAGCCCCAGGCAGCTGCTTGCCCACTGCTGCAACAGCAGCATCAGGAAGAGGATCAGAAGGGTAAAAAACTCATGGGTTGAGATAAACAGTTTAATAGGGAAAGTAAAAGCCCCACACACAGGTGAAATGAAAGAATGAATGAATTCACTGCTTCCCATGGGCAGGCAGGTATTCAGCCATCTCCAGGACAGCAGGACCTCATCACACACAACAGTGACTTGGGAAGATCAACACCATCACCCCAAATGTCCCCCAGTTCCTCCTTCTTCCCCCACTTTATGTAGTGAGCATGATGTCACATGGTCTGGAATATCCCTTTGGTCAGTCGGGGTCACCTGTCCTGGCTGTGTCTCCTCTCAGCTTCCCAGGCACTCCCATGTCCCCTGCCAGCATGGCAGTATGAAAAGCAGAAAAGGCCTTGGCTCTATGCAAGCTCTGCTCAGCAATAACAAAACATCTCTGTATTATGAACTCTGTGTTCAGCACAAACCAAAAACTCAGCCTCATACCAGCTGCTGCAAAGAAAATTAACTCTACTTCAGCCACAACCAGCACAGAGAGAAAGGGTCCTACCTTGTGATGTGATAATCCATGACATGGAGATGGTGGGGTGCTTCGAACTTTGAAGATTAGTGTTCAAACCTCCATTATGTGAAATAGGTTTTATGATGAATAATTTCCTTATTAAAGAAATAATTGAGGGAGGCCAAATGTATGTATTATTTATATGAATTTTAAGTCTAGGACTTGAATTGTATGAACCATGCGTTTTTAGCCACACGGAGTAAAAAAGCAAGTTCCCTGAGGTTGTGCAATCCTCATTGCTCTGCGGAGTGTCTATGTTTTGATCTTGGCTGTTCTACAGGTGTTGGACCTCCCTTTCCTTATTGGAGTGTGCTGGTTGTTGTTCTGAGGCGAGATGTAAATCTGCATTCCTAGCACCTGACTGTTAGCAACTATCAGTTTTTGAGAATTTGAAGTTGCCCTTCTTCACTTTTAAATAGTAGGGCGGAAAGAAGTAGCAGTGGTTTCTGACAGTCCCCCAACCTGCACATTCCTGAAGGCTGATCCACATCACAGCTAAGCCCCAATTAATTATTTGCTGTGGCATTACAATGACTTCTACTTCAAATAAATAGCATTTTAATATGAATTTTATCAGTGTGGGAAGGAATGGAGTTAAATTATGTGCTAGGAGTAACTGGGGGACTTCATCTCGCATGCAGAAAATTCCCTGAGTGGGGTTTTTTTTACTCAGGTATTGCAAGATCATGTAAGCAGGAACCAGAAGCAAAGAGGAGACACCTGGAGCACTTGGATCCTTGCTCTGTGCTCAGATCATTCCAGCCTCTTTGGAAACATGTAGCATTGTCATCACCTGGGGAAATGGGCATTAAGTACTTATTTCTCAAAGTCATGCAGGAGGAAACAGATGACAGTTACGAGAACAATCCTTTATATGATTAATATGAGCTTCCTTAATATGATTAATAAGCCTTATATCTTGCCTTTGCATTTTTATTTTTAAATTCTGAATAATTTGAAGTCATCTGCTTGGAATAGCATAGCAAATCTCTGTTGGTTCTAACTTTGTTCTTATTCCATGTTTGCCTTTTTCTTATAAACTCTCTATAAGAAGACAGAATAGTTTCATCCTGTGACTTCTAAAACTTCTAAAACTTATGTCAAGTTTTTAGATTTTTTTTAGATCTTTGTAAAAGAAAATTGGATATTTAACCCAAACAGTGGTCATAAATGTGCAAGCAAAAGTAGAAAAAAACATGAATTAAAAAAAAAGATGGAGACAGAAGTAACTTACTAATGCACCTGTATATGTTTTGGTTTGGAATTCAGAATTCATTGATCAGAGAGCAACCCCACTTCCATGTTACCTGTGCTTTAATAGTCTTTAGTAGGGTAATTAAAATTGTTTTCAGTGAAATTCTGGGCAATATTCACACATTTCACTATTAAAAATAAAAACAAAACAAACAACACCACCCTCCACACCCCCGAAATAGTAATCCCTACTGAAACACAGTAGTAGCTGTGACGTAGTGGTGGTTGTTGATGAGGTGGTAATGACAAGCACATTATGACATGCTGGTGGTACACACAGACAAAGATGTTTTCTGCCTTCCTCCAGCCAGTTGCTTTTCCTTGTGCTTCTGCATAGTACAATATAGACAGCAAGACCAATGTCTCCTGCTTCTTTCTAGCTGCTGCGTTGCAGAGCAGCAGTTGCTCCTCTGGGAAGTCTTTTCCTCTGGCAGAAATTCTTGTTTTCATCCCTGTCACTTTCCAAATTTTCTAATCTGCCACTGTTGTGGTTTGTTTTTTTTCTTTTTTCCTCTACATTGGAGTGTCTCTGGATGCCTATTAGTGCTCTGGGCTTAGGAGACGTCATGGCCCAAAGTGTCAGGAATGAAACATGTACAGCATATGAATACTATTAAGGGTAAAA
This sequence comes from Ifrita kowaldi, assembly GCA_013398055.1. Taxonomy (NCBI): domain Eukaryota; kingdom Metazoa; phylum Chordata; class Aves; order Passeriformes; family Cinclosomatidae; genus Ifrita; species Ifrita kowaldi. The sequence goes on along the minus strand of VZRS01010464.1, from coordinate 22,266 downwards.
CACAGTGCTATGTGTGTGCTATAAACACCACCACAATATAATAATTCCTGTACTATATAACTCAGTAAGTTCAGCTATGTTTCTGTTGCCTGTGTTCTCCTTAGCAATTAATAGTTTATTACCTTCTGTGTTGCTTAAAGATCTTACATTTCTTGCTGATTTTTGCGTATAGAGATCTTCTATGGCTGTACTACAACCACCTAAGGTATATGTGTCATTCTTGCATGTTTCTCCTTTTTACCTCAAAATGATTCTGTCTTTGGGGGTTTTTTTGATGTATGTTCAGAGTAGAAAAATAAATGGATTAATTTCAATTTCTTTCATGTACTATTATTTTTAACTATATACTTTTGTTAAATATACTATTATTTTCAGAAAGATACAAAATGATTGTTACAAGTGTGTGGAAAAAATTCTGGTTTTCCTAAGAGTTCCAGATTTCATCTCATGTCACTAATGACATAATAACAGCAACAGAAATGATGATTAAAATCAAATAAATATGAAAATTGGCCATTATGACCACTAAGGGAAGTCTCCAATCCATAAGTGATGCAGCAAAATCTGACTTACAAAAATTTGTAACAGGAAAGTAATGAGATGTGTTGTCTGTTGCCACAAGTTTTGGTCAGGAGTACAGGACACTGCTTTTGTTAGTTTTTATGTTCAAAATGCTTAAGAAATAGAGAGAGGATGTCATACTGAGAAGATCTTGACTATAGGCAGGCTTTTAATACCAGATAAACTGGTTTATGAAGGATGTTGGTAATTGTATTTGCTCATAGGACAAACCTTAAACTTATTAAAAATCGTATTAAAATCATCATTCTCTATTTTCCTGCTATAATTTAGGTAGAAAAGGATTTCTGAGGTCATTCAGGTCTGCTTCCTGCTCTTTACAGGGGTAACATTAATGGTCAGGTTCTTCATGGCTTAACCCACTCAGATGGTGAAAATCCCAGAGGACAGAGATTCCACGATCTCCTTTTCCACCTTGGGAGTCATCGAGTTTTGTGTGAAGTTTTTCCATTATTTATACAATCTCAATCTCCCTTTTCTTGTTTTGGATTGAATCAACATTTTTGAAAGACAGACTGACACTTGTTATTTTTCTGTCTTTACTGCTCTCTCTCTGCACGAGGTCAGCAGTGAACAGCAGCTGCACCTCCCAGCCCATAAAGGACTTGTGTCACATACAATATAAGAACTTGTGCAATCATGTGTCACAGGCTGCAGCCAGGACACTGTAATGGGCAACTACTGCAGAGAGACATTGTTTCTGTATCTACCTGTGCATAACAGTATTGAAAAAGTAGGTTTGATTGCTCTAACTGTTAAGACTTTCAGGTACAATGCAGAAGGTTCTACAGATTGTCTTACTTTAAACAAGTTTAAGAATGAAGTTCACCTCTGGTTTTTCTTTGTGTTCCAAACAACCTCTCCCAGAAAATCTTTTGTGATTGTGTGGTGTCACAGCTAGCTGTGTATATTGCAGAGAGGGATACTAATAAGTCCTGCAAGCATGCGACATAGATTGGTTCTTTCAACAAGCTGTATTCCTCCAGCCCAGCACAAGTCACTGTACTTTATCTGAGTTTGGATCTACACAGTAATTCTTGCAGGGGTAGAACTGAGCCACCAAGCAAAGGTGGTTGTTCATAAGTGAAAGACATAGTTTTTAACTACCTTTAATTCTTCAACGTAAAAAAAATACCCAAAACCAGACACATATGCTGGCTGATGCTTATTCTAATTCCACTGCAAAAACACTGCAATATCCAAGATCTACGTATCCTTTTTAATAGGTTTGCAATTTTAAGTCAAATTTTGTCTATATTTTCACTTAAAAAAATATGAATAGAATTTGTATTTCATGAATCCAGTGAGGATGATAAAAGGGATAGATAGTAAAAACAGCATGGTATTTAGAATAAAAGAGTTATCCCAGTGGGTTAGCGGGGGATGAATAAACACAAGAATTGAGAAATGGAAAGGTCCAAACCCTCAGCTGATGTAAATTGGTGCTGATACCAGAAGAAATTGTGCCACTTGACACCATCTAGAGTCCAGTGTTACAGAAAAGTATGAAATAAAAGGCATAAGGAATTGCTTTTGAAAAGTAATTTGTAAGCTAAACCATGGAGATAGGCAAAGCAAAGCTCTATGGCTTAAAAAGGACATATTTCTGGTAATGTTTCTTCTTTGTGGGGATTTACAGAGAGGATAGAGAAACTAAACATAGCCCTTAAGGAAAGAGACAGAAGAAAGATGTAGAATTTAAACTAGTGACACTGAACTCAGCGTCCAGGGATTTTAATAAAAGATTATGCAAGACAGTCTTTGCTAATTTTCTCTGACAGATCTGGTGGATTGTATTGGATGATAACTCAGAAAAGACAAATGAATAAAAGGGAAAATCATGGTGATAGATACCAAGTTTCCAGAGGTCTGGACAGCCTATAATGGAGAAAAACTGCATTATAATGTTGATTCCAGCTAACATTCTCCTCTATCACATCCACATCCTTTTTTTTGTCTTTTCTCTGTTGCTTCTCTATCTGTGCTGGAAATTGCTGCCTCCCAAATCACAGTGTTTTGATTTATTGATAGAATTTTCCTAGAATAGTTTTTTAAAATGTCCTTAAAGAAGAGTGATACCATGACTAATAGGACCCATTTGTCCAATCTTTTTTCCCCCTTTTTTTTCTGAAATGTTTTTCTCATAGACCAATATTAAAAAGGGAAATCCTTTCTTTTCAAGAATATAATTTGAATTTAATCTTAAAAATATGCCTTTGCATCTTCAGATAAGCTACTAATTTGTCAGAAGAATTATTAATTTTGCATAGCACTAATAAGAAGGAAGGACATGCTTTTTTTTTACAGATTCATGTATCATATTTGCTATCCATTTTATCAACATTAACAAGTACATTGTTTTATTGCATTTTTGAACAGTACAGAATTGAATTTACAGAAGGACAATGTGTAGATCTTTTTTTTTTTAAGTTAAAGGATGTGATCTTCGGTAACTGATAGAAAACTGACCCCGGGATTACATTAACTATGTATTCAGGAAAATTTTTTCTGGGTGGTTAGTGCAGACAACTTTTTACCTGAGGATTGCACTCAGCTGATAGCTACTGAGTATGCAGAGCACTAGGCTGACCAACCAGATCTGTGTATTTCAGAAAACTCTTCTCCTCATGAGTCAAGTAAGCCCTAGCATTTGTATCAGTGGAAGACATACTAGAACCAAGTCAGATTTAAGATCCCCAAAACTGTTAAGATCCCCAAAACTGTTAAGCCGAGGCAAAAAAGGAGGGCAGACGGGGTGCTGAAATTTCTCCTGCCTGGAAATCAACACAAAATCAATTTAAAAGGTATCTAAAATGAACATTAAAAAAATCAAGATGTTTAGAAAGCCTATTTGAAAAAAACTAATCCCAACTAACTAGCATTATCTCCTTCTACGTTTTCTGCTGTTTTCCTTTTCCATCCATGTTAGAGACTGCTGCTACCTAGACCTCTGTGTCAGCATGGAAATAAGAAAATAAAAAGGTGATTGCTTAGAAAATCTTTATTTGGTTGTCAGTGACAAGCAGTGCCACTGCACTTTTGGGATTCAACTGGAACCTGCAGTTCTGCTCCTGTCTTTTTGATCACTGACCTTGCTGTACAACTCCTAGGCTTTCAAGGGTGCTGAAATCAGAACAGTGTAAAGGCATACTTTAGTGTGATGTGAAGCATTAAGGTAGTGCTGTTTCCCTTTTAAACTTCCAAGTAGTTCCTGATGGCACTGTTTCTCAGCTCCAGGGAAGAAAAAGGAGGATGGTGGTTTTGGAAAGGATGAACTGCATAAAATACAGTACAGGTCAGTATGAGTCTGTGCTGTGCTGGGTGTGATTGGTGTGATCTGCTTAAAGCACTGCAGGTTCCTGCTCCCAGGCAGTGAATGCTGGTGTCAAACAATGCACTGCACTCTTCCTAAGGCCAGGTTTTCAAAATCAGCACAACTATTGCCACTTTGCAGTAGATGATAATCTGCCCTGGTGTCTCTGGTGGCTTAAACTGCTTCTGTAATTTGCTTTGGGGGCTAGTGATTAATCAGAAAGGCAGAATGACATGAGTGGTAGTACCACATGCTTTGTTCCTCAACCATATATAGTGCACCAGTTTGATAAAACTTGCTCTTGGGACTGTCCAAGGTGCAGAGTGGAGAAACAAAAGTCACCTCCTCCCACTGAGGAAATGGAGTCTGGTACCACTGAGGGCTATGAATAGGTAAACACTGCAAGAAAAGTTCTTACATACAGGTGTTGAGTGTCTCTGATGAACTATAAGTACAAGTTAAGTGTTTGAAGCCTTCAGAGGTTCTATTTTTTATTTAAAGTTCCACAGCTCAGCATGTGTTATTGATTTCATACTTTTCTGTACAGTTATAGTGATAACTTCTGACTCAACTATTAATAAAATGAAAAAAATTGAAGTTGCAATGATTGATTTTGGATAATTAAGAGATCCTTGCAGAACTGGTCCCATTGTTTGAAAAACTATTGTGCAGATCTGACACACACATACAGGGAGAGTTTATCAGTACTTTGCAAAGCAAGTTCATCCTGGCATTTGGTGCTTGAGCCTTGAACTTGGTCATCTGCTTGGAAGGTCATCTAGCTCATTGTGAAAAATTGTCTAAATTCCTTACACAACGTGGGCTTAGTCCCCGGAGTGTACAACAACAGTGACTCCTCAGCAGTAGGAACACACATAAAAAATGAGCATTTTACAAGGAGCAGCTCTCTGCCACCCAGTCACCAAGGTCTATTAACCCCACCTCCACATCAGTCCCAAACTGGTTCACAAAGGGGCTCCCTCTGCACCAGGAGCATGTTCCCAGGCACTGGGACACAAGTGGGATCACATCAACTCTGCTGGAGAAACCATTTGCCTTAACACACAGAGGGGCATGGAGGGTGAATGTTTGCACTGGCTCATATGCACATGATGCTGGGTAAGAGTGCTAAAAAACACCTGTCTCTTCTGCCTGGCAACTTGGATGTTATAATGGGCATTTTATTCAAACCCTTTTTTCTGAAATTTCTTTCGTTCATATGGTAAGAAATAATTAAAACAGTTGGGTTTCTTTTAATGTTGCTAAGAGGAATTAGGGATTATTCTGATTCTTGAATTTGATCTAAAATATATTTATAGTGATGCACATGAAGGTCTGTGTAGAGAATTTTATGGGTATTATGTATGTGACATTATCTTTTAATATTTTCTGATGAAGAAAGAAATAAAATTTCATAACTTAAGAGTCATGATTATGCTTAAGGTGGTTTTAAAGGCCAATTGGTAACTTTTGAATTCATGCTAACTTCTATACTTTTATTTAAATTAGCTGTCTCCTGCAGTCTTTCCTTCTCTCCTGATAAAGCTTGGTACAGGAGGTATCTGTGATAAAAGCTTAATGTTCACAATGATATGAAAAAATATTATAAACTGGAGTTTGTGTAGTTAACATTCCAGAGTTTTCATTTCAAAAAGTTCTATTACACATGGACTCTTTATTTCTTTCTCAATTATACTGTAAGTGCTGAGACAATTTAAGACTCTGAATAAACAAAATACTACAAGCATTGGAGGGCTTCCTGGTTTCACTGAGGTGTTGTTATTTAGAAAGAAATAGCTGGAATATTAATAGGGCTGTGTTTGTGCAGCTCCTCTGTGTATCTGTGAAGATGCAAAACTTAGAAAAATTTAAAAATCCCCATGACGAAATCCTTACTAATGCCACAGCAACACAAGTTTTCTGGATGTCAGGAGACTTCAATTAGCTTCTCCTCTTATATATGTCAGGCTTTGTGGAGGGCTGTGAGCTCTTAGCCCACCAGCCCTCTGTGCTCACTTGGAAAAGGGATGCCTGAGGCCATAACGACTCTGTACTAACTGACTCTGAGATCAGCAACTCACTTGAGGTTATGGTGACCAAGTGAACCACCCCCAGCGTGCCTTGCTTCCTTATGGTAATACCTTGTACCCAGTTGGCTAACTGGTTTCTACCCCACCCCCGCCTTTCCCATAAAAAGGCCCCAGGTCTGCCCTGAAATCAGGTGAGTGTGGCCTTGGCCTTCCTTTCACAGAGACTGCTGGACAATAAAGCTACCTTTCTGTGGAACTGCCATACAGGTCTCCCTGTCTCTCTGTCCCTGTGTTAGCTTCGGGGTATTTCACAAAGAGCTGAATCACAAGAGCTGAAATCACTTGTAGCTGAGAAATCGCTACACTTGCTGAAATCCCTCGCTGTCCGGGGAGGTTTGCCTTCGCCCCTAGAAGAGCTGTTCTTTGCAGGACACTCTCTCTCTAGGAAGGTCGTGGCATACTGGTGCTTGAGCAGCATCAGACCCCCTGAGACAAGGCTTGGTGCAGAAAGAATAAAAGCTGTTTGTTAAAGTTGTTAGACTTCCACTTGTAGACTACAGCCTTGTATTGGTAGTCTGCAGCTCAGAAATGTCCCAGAAATCTGTTTTGAAATGGATCCAGATACCTTCTGTTAGACCTTGCAAAAACTCACATATTCACGGGTTTTAGGAAATGTCTGTTTATTGACAACTTAGAAGTAAGTTGATAGAGATTCAGTATTTTTGCTACACACCAAATTCAAGAAATGAAAAAGGACAAAACTAAGGATCTTTCCTCAAAATGCCTTGTAGATATGCCCCCGTTGGAGTCTGTAGGAAGCCCAGAGATGCCCACCTGCCTTTTGCAGTGAGCACAGCTGGGTTTTGGTCAGGGAAAAGAGCACACGGTGCTGGCATGACTGTGTGTGCATTCCTCCAGTAAGTCTGCTTTTTCCTATCTTTCGTCTCAAACTTCCCATAAATGCTAGTGTGACATCAGTGTATGAGTTTCTGAACTCCACTCCTCTATTTTCTGTCTGGAAAGAAAGGTTTTAATCTCTTCACATTGACATCTTGCATGATGGTCAGCACAAGGCTGGTGCCAGTGTTCGGTGTGGCAGCACAGAGAAGAGCATGGGTTTATGGAAAGTGGGGTGAGGCCACACGCCTGCCACTGGTGCCTTTTGACAAGGACTGACATGGACAGTTTTGTTGTAACTTATCCTTACTTTAGTGAAGCATGTTGGCTGACTAATTAGTTCTGTGCTTATTGAATGTAGGTGTAACATGCTCCATCTCCCTGAAACAACAACTCAGTCACCATGTCATCCATTCAATCGCCAGGTCATACAAAGATCATACATATGTAAAAAAACTTCTATTTATTGTTCCTTGCTTAACCTCTGATTGCACTGATTTGACTGGACTTCTAAGCAGACGTATTTTTAAGTATGTTAATAAGTATTTGTGGTTTTAGTGAATTAAGATATTTAGTTTCCTTGGCAAAAAATTTTTCTTGATGTATGATGGCATCTTTTTGCTGACACTTCAAAGTGTAAGAGGTTTTTTTGTTCATTTTGACTAGACTTCAAAAGATAGCTCACTTTAGATACATGTTAATCCTTTTCTAAACATCAAGCTGACACATCCTTCCCCAGTTTATTAAGTGTTGCAATACCTACCACTGTTGACAAACAGGGAAGTGTGGCATTTATAAACATCTTCAGCAAGAAAGCTTATTTAACAAGCTTCTGTGTCTGGATCCCAAGAGATTACAAACTTATCACTACAGTAATAGTTAGGCAGGCAAAGTACTAACAGTTTTCATGGACTTCCACAGCGATTGATCTAGAATTGTTAAGGAATGGAGGACTTCCAGTTCTTAAAATATTTGTGCTGTAATTAACAGGACTTTCTATGTGAAAAATGAAATTTAAGAAATACCAGTATCTTGTTGGAATCAAAATTAATTTTCCAGAAATTGTATGTCTTTATGTCATACTAGTGTACATATTAACTATATGAACTATTTAATAATGAAAATGGCAAGAAAATTTTGCTTTGATACAGCCCATAGAATAGAAAAGTGGCTTATATCTCTTTGAAAACCTGATGCTTGTGTAGTTTTCAGGCTTATATATTTCCTTTACTTGATAATATGATTTGTGAATATCGTTCTTTTGAGCATGGTTGTGAATTTGCTGCATTGTAACGGCTTTATTAGTAAAGTATGTTTGTAATATTTAATGCATTCCAAAGTGTAAAGCCAAAATTTGTTTAAATTTCAAATGAGAGCTGTTTGATGATGTGTTGGCAAATTCAGTCTTTTTCTAAGGAAGACTTGATTTTGAACCACTTTGAATTGAAGTCAGGTATCTCAGGGTGATTTTCGTCTATCATCTTTTGTACCTTTATAACATTTTTATTTCAATCTTGTATTTTATAAGAGACTATAATTGATACTTTTCAAGAAACACAGTGTCATTATCATGAAACATTTCTCTAAGATCATTTCTTTGCTTCCAATTAGGCATTTTTCAGAATTGCTTGTAGTAATATTATTAGGAATTTTGCTCCTTCCTACCAATTAATGTTTCCTGCAGAAATGAAATTCCCTTTAATGTTTACTTAATTTTAGTGCTGTAAAGGAACATACTAGACAGATAAAAATACCCTTTTTTAGGGGATGTATTCGCTTCATATTTTAGGGGATGTATTGGCCAGGTTTTGGTAGTGGGCCTGCTACAGGAGTGGCTTCTGTGAGAAGATGCCAGAAGCTTCCTCCGTGTCCCACAGATCCAGTCTCAGCCAGCTCCAGGATGGAGGTGCCACTGGCCAAGTCTGGGCCCATCAAAAATGGTGGTAACAGCTCTGCGATAACAGATTTAAGAAGAAAAAAATTATTGTGCCTATGTAATTGTGGCCAGAGAAGAGCAGAGTGAGAATATGTGAGAGGAAGAGCCCTGCAGACACCAAGGTCAGTGTAGAAGGAGGAGCAGGAGGTGCTGCAGGCACCAGAGCTGAGGTTCTCCTGCAGCCCGTGGGGCAGACCATGGTGAGGCAGCTGTGCCCCTGAGCCCACGGAGATCCCTGGGGATGCAGAGATCCACCTGCAGCCCCTGGAGCAGACCCACGCTGGAGCAGGTGGAGCCTGAGAGGAGGCTGTGATCCTGTGGGAGGCCTGTGCTGGAGCAGGGTCCTGGCAGGGACCTGCAGACCCATGGAGAGGAGCCCACACTTGTGGAGGAGGACTTGTGGCCCCGTGGGAGTATGCTGCTGATAAGCAAATATGCAGTTCTTCAAGAAGGAAAATGAAAGGCTTCCAGGGCTCAGTAAAGCAAGATTTCAGATTGCTTCAGGTAGGTTGAATATAAAGGCAGATTCATGACAAATAATTCCAATGCATGCTTTTTGGTTTTTAACTGGATCATTTTTTAGACTTACAGGAAATAGATTTCTCATCTATATGTTATGAGAACATTGAAACTTCTTCAGTTGTTTTTTGCAGGGTATATAACATTTAGTCTGAGCGAAATATTTGGGTTTCTCTTACTTCAATGCTGAATTGTTTTTGTGAAACCTAAGGCTTCACCAGCATTGTTGACTTCAAACCATGGTCTGCAAATGCTTACAGAAAGAAAAGATACAGTAAAACTAATTTTCTAGTATGGAATTATGTTTCCTCTGAGATATAGTAGAGCTAGAGAAGACTGTATACTTAGTAAATGGGAAATGACTAGTTTTAATTTTCACAATTAGTCACTTCAATATTCAATGGCAATTTGACACAGTTTGAGTGCAGCATCTGACAACCTGAAAGGAACATGTTTTTTGACATATGCTACATAAAAGATATCATAACTCTCTCATTAGTGAAAAATGGGGCATGTACAGATTATTCTGCCCCATTCATAGCACAGAGGTGTTGCAATAGGGAGGAGGAGAAAAGGCGCACAGAGCTCACTGGATGACTGGATGAAAACATACTTGCCCTGATTTCATCAAGTTCAGTCAAATTTCACTAAGGATTAATAGGAAAAATTCCACCAAAAAAATCTCTGCAGAGATGATATTTTTAAAAATTGTCTCAAATTATCCCAGGATTTACACAGGCAGTCACTGGGTGCAGTCATTTCTGCACTATAGTCTGCCGCTGATTTATTCAGTCTTATAGTGAGTTTAAATCATGTTAGTGCTTCAGAAGAATGCCAGAATGCCATTATGCAGACTACAAAAATATAGAATGTCTTTACTTAATTAAAATAAATAGATGTGAGCATAGCTGTAGTGCAAGATTCTCCAGGAGGCTCTCCTGGCCCTTTTCCACCTGCTAGGATCCCTCAAGGCTACTGGCTGTGAATGCTCAAGCATGCAGATTTCTCCAGCTGTTTTAAGCACTTTAACTTCAATACTCACTTTCGTCCCACTGGCTATTGTCCTGTGTTGGCACAATTTCCAGGACAGATGGAGGCAGCTGAAGGACAAGAAAAGAATATGACTCTTTCTGTACAGTAAAGCACAGAGATATTGTGCAATAAAAAATTAATATACACTAAACAGTCTTGGTAAGTTTCCAGAGTAGAAAAGGCTCTCTCCCTATGAGGGAATGTAGCCAAGTAGATGACTGGCATCTGTATCTTCCTCACCTTCAGGCACTGTGTATGCTAGCAGTACAAATTTGTCTCCCCAAAGACTTAAATCAAGTGAAGAAGGCAAATCCTCTATCAGTCACTAACTATTACTGCAGGCCCACTTAAAAAAAAAATAAATAAAAAAAGGAGTGTGGTGGAAAGCGGGGATTGCCTTGCTATGTCAGGAAGGAGGGCTGCACTCCCATGATCATGCGGCTGGGTCTATGGGAAGGCTTGGTTTAGCTTTGTCCTCTCTGTTAAAGAAACTCAACAAAATCTGAACCTATAGCATGAGGGAAAGTATGAAGAAATTGGTAAATTTTAGAGAAGCAATAGGATGACCTCAGTGAGGTCAGTGCAGATCTGCTGAACTGAGGAAAAATAATTAAAGTGCTGGAAGAGTCTGATGACCAATACTTTTATTTTGAGTGTTGCAAACTACTGCTTTGGGAAAGTGAGAGCCGGTCCATACAAACCCAGAACAGGACAAAGAATTCAACATAATTTCTTTGCCTTTTAAAAATTTGTGTCAGTTTGACTCCTAGAAGAAAAGGAACAAACTGTCAGGCTGGTTTTCGTCCCTTTCCTTCATGATATAGAGATGGAGATGAACTCAATGCTGTCAACCTGACCAGAGCCAGATCCCACCAGGAACAGTGGTGGGACCGGAACTGAAGCAGAACATAGATCTTTTCTCCAGTCTTAATTGTACACATCCAGATGCAGTCAAGTGTCAATGACAGGCACAGTTTATGCCCATTTAGATACACAGGTGAACTTCTAAGGAATTCCAGTGTACATCTGTAAAAATTAATAGAATGCTTGCTGGATGTTCTGCAGTTGAAAACTTGTGCTGGTTTTGACAGATCTTGTTTTAAACTTTAAAAGCACAGAGAAAAAATCATTTGGAGGAACTCAAATTTGAAGATAATTAAAATTAAGTCTTTTTGATGAAGAAAGGAAAGAACCACTTTGTAAAATAGAATTTTCATGAGACCACATCATTTTATGATAGTGAAACTTTATCCCTACTTCTGTATTTCAGCTGAGGTGTTAGCTGATATAAAGCTTTAAAGTGCATTTAAGCCTCTATCTCTTGTTCACACAACATATATCCAGATATCTATGTTGGGAGATTCTATAAGTGTCTTCCTTGTCCCACCAGAGTCTATTACCTGCAGTCTGCAAAGATCTTTTCCAAGGGTCTGAATAGCTTAACCTAGATTCAGTGATGGCAGTGAGCAGGCCCCTGAGCACCTTAGCTGTCTTTGGTTTCTCTTGGTGTACCAAACACATGTACAAATGAGCAAAGTATTTGCCTTTGCAAGCATTGGGCTTCTCATGCTTGAAGGAAAGTGCCCGTGGATCCTTCTCTCTTCCCACATCTTGCCTGAATGTCTTTTTCTCTTTTTTTTAGTGCCAAACGAGTCAGAATTATTATAACGGTTTTCTATCATGAAAAAATTTTATGAACACTTAAAATCTGTAATTCCTACTTCATTACAAATATGTTATTATTCACTGTACAATGAGCCTGATAACTTGCTCCCTTTTTTTCACAGACTATCTCTATATATCTTACTAATACACAATGTGACATGTTTGCTTCTCAGATGTCTTGATCTACTAATGTTTTGCTATAAATATTTTCCATTATGCCATCTTCTAATGTAAAAAATATTTATTTTCTTTTATATTTGTTTATTTTCTTATTTGCTTACCACTATTCAGTGTTTTTTTTTTCTGACTGGGTAGCTTTTAAAACAACCACCATGCTTCCAAACTTAGATATGATTGCTTGCTAAAAGGGAAAAATTCCTGCCACAGCTCCTCTCCCTTCTCATGCACCCTTCAGTGAAAGACAAAAAGAACACTACATACCATAGCAGTATATCCTTTTGGCATTCAAATCAGAAAAAATAAAGCAAAGAAACCAAATGAAACCAATAGATTAAACCTGGTGTTTTAAAATCACATATGCATTCCTTTTTCATTATTCTTATGTATTGATTTCTGCCCCTACTTTGTAGATATGCAAAAAAAAGTTACTTACAGTAATTTTTTACTAGAATTGCTGACTCTGGTTGTCACCAACTGTGGAAATGTTGATATGTCACCAGAAGTTTCCTTCTGCTGCTTTCAATTAGGCTGTTCAAAAAAATCCAAATTTCAGTATTTTTTATTTACTGTTTAAAGTCCATTGTCATGATATTCCAAACACATTTTTGTGGACTCTTGAGCCCCAACAATCACTCAATCTTCTGGGTACTCAATAAAACTGAAGAGAAAATGTCAGTCTTTTAATGTTCATTTGTAACTTCCGCACAAGAAACATCATCACAAATGGCACTATCAACGTTGCTGTTGAAAGACACTCCAGAGGCAAGTTATTTAATATGTTCTGACCCTCAGCTGCATTTCTCTCAGAAGTGACAGACAATTCCAGACAGGCTGAGCATCTTATTTACCCAGGCTTCCCTTTCCTAGGCTTTTTGGAATGCATTTGTAACAACCGAAAGACTGGGATGATTTTATCAGTCTTATCTTGACTTAGATCTCCAACGCTCATCACTTGTTTTTCTTTGATCTATAAATGTTGGTGCAGAAATGTTTTCTTTGCCTTGTTGTTTGGTGGCTGACGGCAGGATGAGATTTAATCTGTTCTATCTGAATTGGAATGTGCATTTAAACCTGACCTTTTTACCTTCCAGCTGTACAGGAGATGGCTACAATGACTAGGAGTGGTGCTGATCTTAGCAAGCAGGCAGTCTTATGGACCAGAGTGGAACCAAGGGGACATACATGTTTTTAAGACACCATGTCCTTTGATTGTGATGCTGTTGCAGAAAGGTTGCTGTTTATCATGTGCTCAGTTCCTCAGATTTGAAGGACTACTACTTAGAACTACCATCGTGTTAGAGCTAACCTCGTATACTACTCCATATTTCAATATTTCAATAATTATTGTTATTATTTTCAATTAAATTTAGTACTTGGATCAATTGTACATCAACTGTAATGAAACTGAACATTTCCATTTATTCCATAGGTTCTGGCAACTTTCTGTCATTTTTCTTTTCCATATTTGATGAATTTACATTAATAAAATTGTTAGCTATCCTTGGATCATTTTCATTTTCAGCAATACCACTTTGTTTTAAAAGAAGATGGCAACAATTCTGTTTTTTTGTCTCCTTCAACCTTAGCCTGGACAATCGTTTTTAGCTTTGCTAATTTGAGCTCTTTGAATGTCCTTTTGAAGCTCTCAGTGCCTTCATTGACTTGAGGACAGTACTTTAATGATTCTTTGTGAATTATATTTCTATCTCTTACGGATTTCCAGGTTTTAAGATTAATTACATCTGCATTACTTGTGTCCTTTCTTTCTCTGCTGAAAATGGTAGGCAGGAATATAATTACAACAGGAAAAGGACTTGCAAAGTAAATGCTGTTTTTACATTTACTGAAGTAATTATCAAGGTAATAGCATAGCAATGGTCAAATGGAGCACAGTAAAATATCTTTGCCTATTCCTTTCAGGCTTTTCTGTGCTCAGTAATGGAGAGGGCATGCCTCTAGTAGCAGTGAATTGGTCTCTTCTGTGATTTGAGACTACCATAAACTTGTGTGGAAACATCCATTTAAACACCCTGGTTCTGGTCTCTAGTATGGGCTTGGAGGCTGCTCTTTTGTTCTGACAAACCTTAATATGTGCTCCAAGTGAGGTCTTTAACTTATGTGTGACTGTACAGGAGGGAAAAGGGTTTTTATGTAAACTCTTCTGTCAGGTGCCCAGGCTGGAGTGTTCCACCCACCCCACCACCAGCCAGGCACTTGGTGGCTTGTACCCAGGTGTCAGGCCCAGGATCTTCAGAGGACAGAGGGCAAAACACACTAGTTTACTAGTTTTTCTCATGTCTCTGGGGTTATTCATAGGCTGATGGCCATGTGCAGGCTTTGGATTGCATTTTTACACGGTATTGGTGCTGACAGTTTTATTGGCGCTTGTTTCTAGTACAAACTTTTGAGATACAACAGAATAGATCTTGATATACAAGCGAATACATACTGAGTTATAGCTAAACTGGTAAACCACCCTACCATCTTGCAGAGCCTGGTAATTACACTTGTGTTTCTGCTACAGTGTGATATTTTTTCCATACATCCCAGAAAATTCAGGAAGATGTAACCTGCTATTCTGAAGAGATGGCCCTGCTAGTTAGTCTGTGCTGAAAGATCTCATAATAACAAAATCATTTAGGTCAGAAAAGACCTTCAATGTCATTGAGTCCAACCCTCGATCAATCACCACCTTGTCAGCTAGGCCATAGAGCTAAGTGCCATGTCCAGCCTTTCCTTGAATACCTGCAGAGGTTCATTAATTCACCACCTGCCTGAGGAGTCCAGGGCTTGACAAACCTTTCTGTGAAGAAATTTCTTCTCATGTCCAACCTGAACCTCACCTGGAACAACCTGAGGCCATTTCCTCTTGTCCTGTCACTGGTTGCCTGGAAAAAGAGGCTAATCCCCACCTGGCTACACTCTCCCTTCAGGCAGTTGTAAAGAGCCGTAAAGTCTCCTCTGGGCCTCCTTTTCTCCAGGCTAAACACGCCCAGCTGTCTCAGCTGCTTCTCATATGTCTCATGCTCCAGACCCTTCCCCAGCTCCATTGCCCTTCGCTCCAGCACCTCAATGTCTTTCTTGCAGAGAGGGGCCCAGAACTGGACACAGCACTCGAGATGTGGCCTCACCAGTGCCCAGTACAGGGGGACAATCCTTACCCTGGTCCTGCTGGTGATGCTTTTTTCTCTGGCCTTAGAATTAAGAGGCAGACATGGTTAAGGGATAAAAGGGTTTTTACCTAAGTATTTAATAGTAATTTTTATGGTGTATTAATTCATCAAGGTGGAATCTGCTGAAATGCACACACTCGGTATATCACGTATACAATTTTATAGACTTTGTAAATTAGTATATCTGACAAAGATTGAGGAGCTTAAATGAATGACGTGACATCTCTCTATTCTAAAGCATTTCTTCTCAGACGGAGCTTGAGTCTAGTTTACAAAATATGCTTTAGAGAGAGGGCCTTGGCTTTTCAAGATAGTGTAAGGCTTTCAGGCCTTCAACTGTGAGGCTTCTAGGATGTTTGGTCTTCTGGCTTAGCAGAGTACCAGGACTATGTTAAAATATTAGGCTTAAAGAATTATGAGCATGCATGTTATGAATACTGAGAATACATAAAATGTGTATATAAAGAAAAGGCAAAAAATCATCATGGCATTGCTGGCCACACCATTGCTGATCCAGGACAGGATGCCATTGGCTTTCTTGGTCATCGAGGCACAGCCTGGCTCTTTTCAGGCACTGTCACCAGCACTCCCAGGTCCTTTTCCACTGGGAACTTTCCAGCCTCTCTGCCCCAGCCTGTGGCACTGCCTGGGGTTGTTGTGACCCAAGAGCAGGACCTGGCACTGGGCCTTGTTGAACCTCACACCATTGGCCTCAGCCCATGATCCAGCCTGTCCAGATCCCTCTGAAGTGCCTTCCTGTCCTAGATCCTACCTCTGGAAACCAGAGGAAAAATGAGGCCAGACCTCACATATTTCAAGAAAGGAAAGCATCTTTCTTCAAGATCAAGGACAAGCAGCTCACTCCCAGTGTGGCACAAGAAATGTGCTGTCATGACACACTTCAGCTGATCCTTGGATGTGAGCCAACCACCTCCTCTTCGTTTCAGTTTCCACCTTCAGAATTCTTGGATCGATCTCTTTTTACTAGGAGCCACATTACATTGGATTTCATTTATAATATTATAAATTATAAAGAGCAATGTATTATTTATGAGTAATATATAAAGTCAGATTACATGCAGGCAACCTCCTACCAAAATTCAAGCCACCTATGAGACAGATCAGTAAGTGACAAATATTTTTGCAAATAAATAGCACAAAAGTTGCTAAGTGACTCTAACCTGAAATAACTGGTGTTGTCCCACCGCATACAATATGCAGCATCTTTAACAACATGCTGAATTGGAATAATTGAGACTGTTTACATGTCCCCAAAACAGCTTCTGCTGCTTCATGAGTTCCTGGTTATGCTAACTGTTGTGATATTCGATGGCACAACATCTAGCCTTTCTGAAATGTTTGTGCCCAACAAACTTCTTTAGCAGTATCCTGCCTGAGGTACAAAACCCTTGTGTTTTCAGGCTGAAAGGTGATAATCAGTTAGCCCTACTTTTCTGACACTCCACCTCCTTTCTATGCATTTGAAAAATAATTTACACTTAGATTTAATTAGGATAGGAAGCTGTCTAATGCACTGAGTGTGGGTGTGAACTTCTGGGACTGACGGGCTGCAGCCCCTCCATAAACACGTTAGGGCAAGTACAGGGTATCACATCATGTGCTGCTGCCCTGACAGTCTGACTGAAAGGTCGTTTTAGGAAGAGCTGAATTTGCTTTGACAGTATAAATAAAGAGATGACTATATGAAACTCTGGGGTTTTTTTAGTTCAAAACCAAATATCAGCAGCCTCTTCTATTCAGCTGTCTCAGCCCTGTGATACCAAAATTTTGCTGAACCTTGGAATACTGTTTTGACTGGTCATGGCTTGAAGACATATTTTCTTAATGGCTGATTGCTGCTGACAATACCATATGAGGCATCATTTTTAAGTTAAGATTTTAGAAGTCTAAACTATTTTTGCTGTGTCTTTGGGACAAATAAAAGAAGAATTTCCCCCGAAATGAGGCTGTTGAGTTTTACAAACTCCGTTACGTTTGAAAAGATATTAGCAAGAAAGATTTGTTGCAGTGATCAGAAAATCACTACAAAGTATGGAGAACTTTGTGTGAGTTAACACACAAAGAGAGACAAAAAACATGTTTCCTTACATAATACATCACAATTTTTCATCCATTGGTGAATGATGAATTCTTCCAGGTATTCTCTTCTAAGGCAGACAGAGTGAAAAACGTATACAAGAACATCATAATCATAAGAAAAAGTCTAAAAAGTGCCAAAGGGAAAAATATATTCCTTATTTTTCTTATTATTTAATTTACGTGCTAGGGATGTATATATAACAGTAACATACTGTATTTCTTTTTTTCCTAGATAGCAGTTCTCACTTTATTTTAATCATTCTTTGATGTTTCTTTTAACAAGATGAAATTGTTGGGGCTATGGTGCTTCATCCTTCTGGCTGTTTTCCCTGTTACAAAACCCTCTAAATGGAAAAGCTTTGGCTGCACTTGGTGTTTTTATTATATCTAGACTTTCCTGCCATCAAAACAAAAACAAAACCATATCATTGTCTAAATTTCTATGCAAAATATGATTAGGATCACTAGTAAAAGTTTGCATCAAATTATTTTCTTTTATACGCCACCTTGGATTGAGTAGACGGGAATCTCTTGCACCCACTTGTGTAAACTTTGTTTGAATGACTAGCTTCACTTCAAACACATGGCTGTTTTGACAGTACAACAATGACAAAGAGATAGAAGAGCAGAAAAACAAAGGATGTCTGTAACAGGAGGCCCAAGAAAGTCCTTTGTGAAATTTGTGTATTGCAAGTCCCTGTAAATAGACTATAAAAGTAATTCTGGGGTTGATCTTACCATGTTTAATTTGTTACAAACTCCTGTGGTGTTTTCATTAATAGGTTGTCTGCTTGTCTGAGCTTTATTTTAATTTTTTTTAATTTTAAACTATAATCCTATGAAATTTGAGACAATGTTAAATAGATTATACTGATAGGATGTCATAATGTGCAGAATACACATAGTTATGGATGAGTTCCCTTTGTGTGAAGGCAGGTCAGATTGGAGGGATTTATTCCTAATTTCAAATCTTCCTTTGCTTGTATATTACAGACTTAGTATTACAAAGGAAATGCAGTATTGTTTAGACCTGTTTGGCTCTAACAGGTCAGGCCAAGGACCATTCATGATCAATTAAGTCTCATTACAGAACAAGATTCCAGACATGGATCTCTGGTGGCTGCAGGAAAAGGCTTTTTTTGACTCGCTTGCAGGTGTCTGTGATAGAGTTCGGGGGTTTTTTTTCCCCCATTGTTTTTCTTCTTCACATTTTATTTACAGAACAATGTCCAACACTTTAATGAACAGTTGAACATTTAAGAAAACTCAGAGCCTTTTTTTTATTAATTGACAAACTATAGGCTTATGATACTGTTCTACACAAGTAAACTAGTTTTTATTAAGTCTAACACTGCTTAGAAGAATATTTTAATCTCTTTACTTCGTTCGTGTATTAATACATTTGCCAGCGCAGTGATGTAATTTTTGACAGAATCCCTTATAAGCAGGTGTTGTTAATGTTATACCCAGAGTTAGTCTGAGATAGCTGTTTGGGGCTTTAGGGGTGTTCTTTTTTTTTTTTTTTTTTCATTCATGATCATAGAGGAGGCCTAAGTTCCACACATGAATAATAAAAATGATGTTTTTATCTCTCTGCTTTTCACATACAAAAAGAATCCCCTTTATATCAGTTATGTGTAAGATATAGCCAAGTATGTTTGCACTCAAAAGTGTACTTATAAGGCTGAGATAAACAGAGACCTTAAAATAATTTAGGACAGTGACACCAGAAATGAGTCACATTTCCAGTGGATACTATACATATAACCTGACATATAACAGAGGACAGTCTGAGCACTGCTTTTGTCATAAACTCTTCTGAGATAATAAGGGTTGTCCCAGACAGCAAATAATATTTCATCTTTATATTATTCATCCTCTTCTGGGTAAGAAAGAACCATCTTTTCTTTCCTGGGTCTGTTTATCTTTCAGTGATGTGAAGTGAACATATCTGTCTTTAGTTTTTGTGGTGTGCTGAACTAGTTCACGCTGTTCCGTAGATTCAGTATTCATAAATTCTGTTAGAAACAGGATAGATATTAAAAGTTATTAATTTTGTTGACTTTTTTTTTCATATAGCAGTGAGGATTGTCTTTTAGTACAAACTCATTTGAAGGAATCTTTACTAATACTTAAGCTTTTCCATTCTGCAATTTTTTTGTGATACAAAGGAAGATGTAGAGTTTTACACTGTCACTTCCATTGCCCTGGAATGAATACAACTAATTAATTTCCTTCAGGTGGAACAATCAGAAAAATTATTTTATTTCTTCATGATTATTTCCTCTCAGCAGCTATCAGTAATACTTGCTATTATTGAGGAAAGCAGAGGATGCAACACTGGCCTTATAAATGAACACCACTGCAGAAGAGCAGAAAACAATTTTAGGTGTTAGAATTGAGGTTCACAGAAGAGTAATTGCATATAAATGAACGAAAAATTGTAAGACTGCTTTCAGTTAGGCAAATAAGGTAAAAATAGGAAAGAGCTTCAGAATACCCACACTGCTATGTTTACTTATAAAACCTGGCTAATTTAAAAAGTTAGATTAGTTTGCTTCTGCGTAACCTGCCCTTTGCCACTCTCAGGAAGAAGACTGGGAACATTGCAAAGATGACTTAAGTCAACTCATACCATTGTTCAATGGTGTAATGGCTGCCTTCTTACATTTCTCGCCTCCCAACCTGTGTTGTTCTCTCCAGTCCTCTCCTTCCCACACTCCCTTCACTCCAGCCCTGGCTACTCAATCTACCCATTCAGATTCCTTCATGAGTCAGTTCAACTCAGCAAAACCTCAGAAAACTAACCCAATTTCCTGCTGGCTTACTCAGTACTTAAGGGTTGAACAGCTTCCAGAGCTGGCACGAGATCTATAACAAGAGTGTATAGCCAGAGGAAAGAGATGGTCTTTCCTTCCTTTGGCAGCTCTGAAGTATTAATTTACTTTATTGCATCTCCCCAAACAAAACCTTCAGTGAATTTTTAGATTTTCTGGGAAATGGTATGAGGGTAGAAGAGAACTGGCAGTTCCTCCAGTGAACAGCAAGGAGTTATACATGCCGACTTCCCAGCTGAAGTAGGGGTATATGTGTTGACATGGTTAAATCCTGCACTCTTCATTGACCTCAAACCCAAGAGAATTCTACAATGGGAAGTAATGCAGATTTCAGGATGTTTAAAAAATATAAAGATGAAACTGTAGAAGCAAAATCAGAAAGACTATGAAGAATAAGACAAAACTTGCAAGGAATGTCATGTAGGAAAAAGCATCTCTAAGGGATTCTGCCAATGAAAGGTAGAGCGAGCAAAGAATTATTCTGCTGTTCATCAGATTCAGCAGGTTTTTGACAGATAACACAGAGAAGGATAAAATGTTCAAAAACCTTTTGCATCTGACCTCTGTTAAAAGGTTAGCTACAGCACAGCAGACATAGAAAACCAGTGAAATAGTTAAAAGCTCTCCCTGTGGTAATGAGCCGTTTACTCATTGGCTGGGCTTGGTGAAATACTGAGGCGCTTAAAGAACTAGTCAATGTAGTCTCAGCCTTTCTGTGCTTATCTTTGAGAACTTAGAGAGTACAGGGAGCATACTGCATCACTAGAAAAGACAATAGGAGGCCTTTCTTTGGAAGGAAAACAGCAGGTCCTGAGAGTTATTGAATGGTAGGCTTAGCTTCAGCTTCTGAAAAAGTACTGAAGGAAACAGGCTGTTTATTTGCAGGTAACTAAAATTTATTAGGAAGATGAACAACAAACATCCTCCAAGAGGTTGATTTTTTGTAGAACAAACTGTATCAAACCAATCTAATTTCTTACTTTGACAAAGCAGAAATCTTTGATGTCAGATAGGAAATAAAAAATATCAGTTATTTTAATTTATCATCTTTAGTGCTTCTCTATTCTCATACTAAAGTCCCTTTCTGTAGGTCTTTAAGAAAGGATTGAACTGTTCCCTGTCAGAAGTGTTTAAAGTACAGCTGATCCTGTTCTCAGGCCAGAGGTTAGTGGAAAGGGGCTGGTGAAATCCAGTCCAGCTTGTCTTATCTTTTATAAGTTAAAAGACGGATTCAACTACACTTTCACTATTCACAGCAAGATAGGAAATAATATCAACAATTAGACCTTAAACGAAGATCAGCTTTAATACATTTGATGTGATTGCAAGGTACAGATGCTATTCAAATACACAGCGCTGTGAGCAGTATTTCCTATTAACATAAGTGTCATGAATCAGTGTTAACTAGGGCCATACTATAAGGGAGCTATTAATTACCATGGCATTTGTCTTGTTTTACTGCACAAGTCTAAAGCTTTGTCTGCTTCAGTCCAAACAACAGTAACCAGATGAGTTGCAAAAGCTTTTCCCCTTTCTTCAAGTAGACATAAGAAAGATCAGTGTGAGAAGTCCCTTCATATATGCATGTGATAGCATTCTCCTGAATGCTTAGGAAAGGTGAAATTATATAGATATAGCAGCTTCCTTACAGACAGGACATGTTGTCCTGTACCCTGACTCTTCTGACAAGGCTGCTTTGCCAAGGACAAATAAATAGCCCTTGCATGAAGGAATGCATTGTGCTAGTAGTGATGGTGAATTGCTGACCAAGAGCAGCCTGGGGCCTGGAATTAGCCACTGCCAAGTCAGAGGTGCAGAGATAAACCACTCTATATCCAGACCTCTCTTACATTAAATTTATTTTCTGTGTGCTATGAGTCCTGGAAAAAACAATCACCACACTCTGTTTTAATTTAATTACAATTCATTTTGTAATCATTGCTCTGTACTCTCCATAGGCTGCTCAGGAAGCATTTTACAGACATGTGCTGGTTTGGCCAAAATC
>VZRS01010460.1:0-12485 GCA_013398055.1 Ifrita kowaldi | reverse complement strand
TTTGGGAATGGCCCTGGGCTGGGCAGAGCTGGTCCTGCTCCAAGGAGATGCCTGTGTGTAATGTGCCCACCTCTGTCCCTTCCCATCCTGGAGCCCCTGGAGAGCCAGGGAGGAGTCTGGGAGCTTTCTCCCGTGCTGGATTTGGGGTTTTCCCCTTGCTCTGGATCCCCTTGAGCCACAGGGATCTCTAAATCTCTGCTGTGCTTCATATTCCCACTACAGCCCTCACTTCTGCCACACCCTCACCTGGGAGGTGGCACAGGGCGCTGCTGTCACCACAAAGCCACTCCCTGTCCCCTCTGCAGCAAGGCTCCCCACGGTGCCATCCATGCCCACTGCCCTGCGTGCCCCAGAGCTGCTCCCCTGCCCAGGTGGCCCCGGGCCGGGGACTCTGGTGCCACCCAAGGGGGGCCCTTCCCCCATGTCCCAGGACAGAGCACACCTGTCTCGGTTGGAGAGAAACACTGAGGTGCTGGCAGGTAGAAAATAATTCAGTTTCAAATCATAAAACCTCCCCCAAACCAGTCAGAAACCCCAAGTGCAGGAGTGGCTTGGAAGAGGCTGATGGGTGACCTTGCTGGGGACATCACCAGAGCAGAGGAACTAGGAGGGCAGTGGGGGTGCCCCATGGTGGGGTGGTCACCCGTGGTGGGGGGTGCCCCATGCCCAGTGCCCTGGGAGAGCTCAGGAGGGCAGGGAGATCAGGAAAGGTGTGAGTGTGGTGGGTTTGGTGCCCTGGGTGGCACTGGCAGTGGTGGGTTTGGTGCCCCGGGTGGCACTGGCAGGACGTGTCCCCTGGTCCCCACATCCCTGTCCATGGGGTGATGCTCTCCAGAGCGGGATCCGAACCCCACGGGGCTCCCAGGGTGAACCATTCCCTGCACACAGGGTGCAGCTGTGGGCTGGGATTTGGGATTCAGGGCTCTCTGCCTCCCTTAAAGCCCCTCACTGAAGGAGGGGGGGCACCGGGGGCCTGCCCAGGCTGGGCTGTGCTGGCCAGGGATGAGGCACAGGGAAGGGAAAGGGAAAGGGAAAGCTGCTCCTCCAGTGCCACCTTGTGCCTGAAAAGCAAACAGCCCTGTTTGGTTTTGGCTCTGCAGGGCTGTCACAGGGGGATGGCAAAGTCCAGGAGATCCCTGTGGGGCTGGCAAATCCCAAATGGGGCCAAAAAAGGCTTTTGGATAAAGCTGTGAAAGGCTCCTCCCAGAGCAGCCCCTGCTGGGAACTTTAGGTGAAGCTTTAACCAGCCAGGCTGAGCCCAGCCTTACCTGAAGGTTTTAAAATGCTTCCTATTCCCCCAGCTGGAGAGGGCACAAAGGTGGAGGCTGTGCCCAGGCACCCTCAGGGTGCAGCTCCTGCACCCTGTGCCAGGGCCTCACCACCCTCACAGGGAACAATTCCTTCCCAATATCTCATTTAAATCTCTCCTCTTCGAGTTTAGATCTGCTCATGTCTCCCCTCCTTTTTATGAACCCTTTCATGAAGGGGCTCTGAGGTCTCCCTGGAGCCTCCTCCTCTCCAGGTGAGCATCCCCAGCTCTCCCAGAACAGACTGGGAGCATCCTCACGGCTCCCTCAGCACTTGCTCCAAGAGCTCCATGTCCTGTCTGTCAAAGTGGGGAATTCCAGGGAAGGAGGAAAGCCGGATCTCTTGAAAGCCCAGTGATGGGACACGAGGGAGAGGGGAGGGCCAAGGGCCGGGGCTGGAAGTGTCTGGAGAAAACAGGGAGCTGGGGCAGCCAGAGCTGACCCAGTGCTGTGCAGGCAGCAGAAGCAGCAGCACTGGGGGTTCCTGGGTGTTGAGAATCTTGGACTTTTCCGACACAGAAATCCTGTGAGCTTCCTAAAACTCTGCCTGAACTATGTGGCAACCCCTTATTAGAGGCATCTCTGCACGCCACGAATGACAGGGAGGGCTTCAAAAGGGGGAAAGGGAGCCTAGGAGGAGGAACAAGAAGAGAAGAATCATAAATCTGCTCTTTGGAAAGAGCACCTGGGGCAAAAGGCCTGGAATTCCCAAAGAGCCACCTCTGGAGCGCCCAGAGGGATGATCCTGTCCTGTGGCTCAGGGACACCCCCCGGGAAAGGCTGGATTTCCCCTGCAGCTCCTGCAGGCTGAGGGACAGGCTGAAGGATGGGGTGTCCTGGGGTGGGCTCTGCTTGCTCCCAAGGAAAGCCCAGATCCCCGGGAGCAGCGTGGTCCCAAAGCCTCTGGGGAGGCACTGCAGGCAACCCACGGTGTGCTAATTATCCAACCCTTGGGAATGAGGGAGAGGGAGATGGGAGAGGGGCTGGGATTGGAGCTTCACTGTAAAAGCTTTGACAGGGTGGGGAGGGGGCTTGGAGCTGCTCAGAGGGGACAGAGGGACTTGCAGGGGGGCTCTGCCTTCAGCAGCACCTCCCAGTGCTGGGACCTCCCTGGGGCCAGGGTGGGCAATTCCAGGGCCATGGGAAGTGAAACCCCCAACCTGAGCTGTCCTGGGCTCCTGGAGGTGCTGAGCAGGAGCATCCACTGGGAAAAAACCCTTTAAATCACACTGGAATTTCTTCATGGTGAGAAAGTCCTTGTAGATCAGAGAATCCTGGAATATCCTGAGTTGGGTGGGACTTCCAGGATCACCCAGCCCAGCCCCAGGCCCTGCACAGACACCCCAACAACCCCACCCTGGGCATCCCTGGCAGCGCTGTCCAAACGCTCCTGGAGCTCTGGCAGCCTCGGGGCCGTGCCCATTCCCTGGGCAGCCTGGGCAGTGCCAGCACCCTCTGGGGTAGAACCTTTCCCTGAGCAGCCCCTTCCAATGCATGACCACCCTGTCCAGGAAGAAATTCCTCCTGATGCCCAGCCTGCCCTCCAGGGTGCCTGTGGTGAGCTCCTGCCTTATCTGCAGTCTCAGTCCTGATCTCACACTCCAGCCTCAGGAGCTGGGAGCTGCAGGAGGAGGGCTGGAACAGCCCCCACTCACTCACAGCTCAGGTCTTCCTCACTGGAATTTTCTCCTGCTGGGAAAAGCCTCAAATTAAATGTCCAGCAGAGCCAGATTCACAGGACTGGAGGGCTGAGACACCAACAAGGACAAGGAACTGCAGCTGTGCACAACCACCGGCCCTGCTCCTCCAGGGAGGCTCCTGCAAGGAAACACGGTCAGATCCCAGTTCCCAGGGGCTTCATGGTGACCTCCAAGGATGGCACAGCTGGCCTGGCACCCCTGCAGCTGTCAGGGTTGTGTATTTTTGCTGGAAAACCAGGAGTCATCCACTGTATCCCTTGGAACCTGCAGGGTGGGTGTTTGCAGCTTTCCAAGGGTAAGGGCAGCTGCTCCTGGCTGGGAATTTCTTCTCTCCTGGTTTCTGATCCTAAAGTTTCTTCAGAGGAGCCGTTCATCCCACCTGGACCTCTCCTGCCGTTCCCAAATAAACCTGGTTTCACTTTCCACCACGAGAGGTCCCCAGGATCCTAAGGAAAAAAATCCAGTTGGAAAATGCACACAGGAGCAAGGCTGGAAGCACCGGGGAGGGAAGGTCTGGTCCTCTCCCAGAGGAGACTTCCAGCACATGCTCGGGTCTGGATCCTTGGGGTGAGGTCCCCAACTTTCCCAGCTGGGGTGGGAAAGCTGAGGTGCTCCCAGCATGGTCTGGGAACCCTTCCAGAGAAGAGCCAAACCAGGGGAAAACTGGGTTTTTCAGGAATGGGATGCACCGAGGCAGCTGTGGGGAGGTTGTTCCTGCCCAGGGGTCGCGGTGTCTCCAGGGGCTGGGATCGAATGTCCAAATTTCAGCTTCTTCCCTTTTCCCAGCCCAGGGGGCTCAGTCTGTGCCCACAACCCCTTCAGGAGGATGAACGCATTCCTGATAACACATTCCTGATAACACAGAATCCCAGAGTGGTGTGGGCTGGAAGGGACCTCAAAGCCCACCCAGTGCCACCCCTGCCATGGGCAGGGACACCTCCCACTGTCCCAGGCTGCTCCCAGCCCCAATGTCCAGCCTGGCCTTGGGCACTGCCAGGGATCCAGGGCCAGCCACAGCTGCTCTGGGAATTCCATCCCAGCCCCTCCCCACCCTCCCAGGGAGGAATTCCTTCCCAATATCCCATCCAGCCCTGCCCTCTGGCACTGGGAAGCCATTCCCTGTGTCCTGTCTCTCCAGCCCTTGTCCCCAGTCCCTCTCCAGCTCTCCTGGAGCCCCTTTAGACCCTGGAAGAGGCTTTGAAGTCCCTCCAAAACCTTCTCATCTCCATCCTGAACACCCCCAGCTCTCTCAGCCTGGCTCCAGAGCAGAGGAGTTCCAGCTCCTGGAGCATCTCCATGGTCTCCTCTGGATTCATTCCAACAGATCCACGCCTTTCTGTGCTGGGGGCAGTTGTTGCTTTCTTTCCTCCAGAAACTGAAGAAATTTTTCCTCATATCAATCCCCAACCTGCCCTGGTGCAAATGGCATTTGAGGAAGTCCCTCTGTGCCAGTGATGGGTCACCTTGTCCTTCCCCCGGCATCTCCACGTTCCCCTGGCTCCCAAAGATATTGGCTTGTGAGTCTGAGGCAGAAACTCGGGATTTTTGCTGATCTTTGAGTCTGGGAACCCTTCAGAGAGGGTTTGCAGCAGTGAAAGTCGTTCCAGACCATTCCAATCAATACTCCAGCAGTTGGAAGAATTGCTTTAAAAGGCCTCGAGGGACAGAGCTTAGTCCGTGCAAACACTGATGTTGTCCTGAACTGATCCTCATTAATCCACCCGGACACCTGGGAGCTCCGGGGGTGCTTTGTGCCGAGGCACTGGGGGCAGCACTGGGGGCAGCACGGGCATCCCAACCTCCCCACCAGGCTGTGAGGTGGCCAGGAGTGCACTGCAATATTTCCTTCCCCCTTTTCCTCCCTTCTTCCCCTTCTCCGGGCTTTTCCTTGGCTCCACGGGTCCCTGATTCCCATGCCCTGGGCACCATCACCTGCCCTCTTCTCTCTCAATGTCTGCCACAGCAAGCCCAGCCCGAGCCCATGCTCCAGCTGGGAATTCAGGTCTCGAGGGCTGGAGGAGGTGCTGGCCACCCCTGGGCACGGTGATCCATGGGCACGGATGCCATCACTAGCAGGAAACGCTGCCCTCGGCTCCCGAGGTGTGGGAGGCCCTTTGAGTGAGGGGTTTGCATCTTCAGACCCTTCAGATCTCTGCCAATCCCCGCTGGATTCTGGGATCCAAGCGCAGCTGAGCCTGTGGGAAGCCAGCAAAGGTCCTGGGTGCAGGGAGGGGTGACAGCCTGAGGACAGGGAGGGGACAGACACAGAGCTGGATTGAGGGGGTGGTTGTTAAAGAAGAGCCCAGATCTGGGCTGGATTCCTGGAGGAAAGAACCTTGACTGCAGGGAGCCCTTCCCATGCTGAAAGGGGCTCCAGGAGAGCTGGAGAGGGACTGGGGACAAGGGATGGAGGGACAGGACACAGGGAATGGCTTCAAATTTACAGAGTGTGGGTTTGGTGGGATGTTGGGAAGGAATTGTTCCCTGGGAGGGTGGGGAGGCCCTGGCACAGGGTGCCCAGAGCAGCTGGGGCTGCCCCTGGATCCCTGGCAGTGCCCAAGGCCAGGCTGGACATTGGGGCTGGGAGCAGCCTGGGACAGGGGAAGGTGTCCCTGCCCATGGCAGGGGTGGGATGGGATTATCCTTAAAGTCCCTTCCACCCCAAAGCATTCCATGATTCCGTGACAGCCCCTTCTGAGGGAATGTGGCGGGGGATGAGGCCCTGCTGGGGCAGAGCCTTTTCCCATGGACAAGCCCTGTGCAGCTCCATGGGATTTCTCCCAGCCCTGGGCTCCTGCAGGGCTGAGGCAGCTCTTCCATGGAGGGCAGCCCTGCATGACCCAGGACAGCTGAGATTATCCTGCATCCTGCATCAACAGCCTGTTATGATCCCAGGGGCCCAGAAGGAATCCCAGGAATTAGCTGTTTGGAGGGCAAAGTGGGAATAAAGGGCACAAAAGGGATGGTTTTGCCCAAAGGTGCCTCCTCTCCGTGCTGCAGTCAGACAAGAGCACAGCTACAGCAGGAATTGTGTGCTTTGGGATGTCCCAGAGCCTCTGGGGGTGCCCCCATCCCTTTTTCAGTGCTCCTGCTCACTTCAGACATGCTGGGGCTTTTTTCTCCCCGTGCCTTGGTCGTTTTCCAGAGCAGCAGAGGATGCAGGCAGGGATGGTTTGTGAGGCCGCTCCGAGGGCTGTGATGGAGCTGGGAGCGCTGCTGCTGCTGTGGTACCAGCCCACACGAAGGGCTGTTCTCCCTGCCCAGCCTGGAACCGAAATCACTCAGCTGTGGCATGTAAAGGCCTGGCTTTGCTAGCCCTGCCCAGAAAGGTTCCTGCTTTGCACACAGATTATTGTCAGAGGTGCGGGGGGAGTGCAGTGAACCGGCACAGCCACAGCTGCACGCGGGGGGGTATCTCCTCTTGCCACTAGATGTCATAAACTGCTTTTATTCCTCATTTTCAGACCTGCTTTCCGTGCTTTCAGCTGCTCCATCACTTGATGAAGGCAGTCACGTTGATAATCCCTGAATAAACTCCTCTTTTTTGGATTTTTGGAATTTTTTTCCCCTCGAAGTCATGCTTAGCTTCACGCTTTTTTTGCCACCTCACACACACGTGCCAGCACATTCTTGCTGCCATGCTGCAAATGCCACGCTGTGGCACGTCTGCTGCAAGCTCTGAGCTCTTTTGGGCTTTGATTTGCATTTTTAACTTTCAGCTGCTCCAGCATCTTCCCTGGGAGCGGTGGTGACATTCCTGTTCTGTTGCTGAGCAGAACAAATGGTGAGGTTTATCTTTGCTCAGTTAAGTCCAGCTCAGAGCTCGTTGTGTGTCCGCTCTGTGCTGGGGCTGGGAAGGTGAAACCAAACCCAGCCCGACCCTCCCAGAGCAGGCTGCATTTTATCCATAGGTGGTGAATCCTCCAGGGGCACTGGGCAGTGACCCAACAAACACCTCTGCTCTGGGAATGCTCACCTGGAGAAGAGAAAGCTCTGGGGAGAGCTCAGAGCCCCTTCCAGGGCCTAAAGGGGCTCCAGGAGAGCTGGAGAGGGACTGGGGACAAGGGCTGGAGGGACAGGACACAGGGAATGGCTTCCCAGTGCCAGAGGGCAGGGCTGGATGGGATATTGGGGAGGAATTGTTCCCTGGGAGGGTGGGCAGGCCCTGGCACAGGGTGCCCAGAGCAGCTGTGGCTGCCCCTGGATCCCTGGCAGTGCCCAAGGCCAGGCTGGACATTGGGGCTGGGAGCAGCCTGGGACAGGGGAAGGTGTCCCTGCCATGGCAGGGGTGGCACTGGGTGGGATTTAAGGTCCCTCCAGTCCAAAGCATTCCAGGATTCTCTGCGTGTCCCAGCTTTTCCGGAGCTGGAGGAGCTGTGCTGACCCAAGTAGGACAAACCATGGATTCCCACACTTCACCCTGGTTTGATTTGAGGACAAACCCCTGCTCTGAGCTGTGCAGCCCTGTCAGGCCTAAGGCACAGACAAGACTCCACCCGGGTGGTGCCAGACTCCCGGATTGTCTCCAGGAGGTCTCCAGATCCCTGATGGAAAAGCACATATTTGTGTGTGAGCTGCGTTTGCTTTGGGAGATGCTGGCCCTGCACACCTGGGAGAGATCAGACATTCCTGAAGACCCAGTTACAGATCCAACACAAACGCTGAGCTACAAAAATAAGGGCTGGAAAACCTCCTCCTGCTCTTTCATCTGTGGTGCTTCCTCAGAGCTGTTCTGTTTCCCTAAGGAAAAACAGCTGGGGAGTGTAACAGGAGGGAAAGAAAAGGCAGATGAAGTCGTGCTGCTTGTTCAGAGCAAACAGGCTGCAAGGATCTGAAACGCAGCCTTTGTTCTTCCAAAATATCCACCTTGCAGCCCAGAGCTCTGGGAAGCTTTGGGAATGTCTGACAGCCCGAACAGGTTTCTCTTCACCCCACACGGTTTCAGGGAGGGTCTGGGGATGAGGGCTCTCCAGGCTTCCCGGTGTTCCCAGACGTTGTTTCAGGTGGGGAGAGCACAGGAAGTGCTGGATCACACTGCCACTGCCTCATAAATCATGGAATCAGTAGGGCTGGAAAAGCCCTCAGACTCCCCCCAGTCCAAGTGCGAACCCAGCACTGCCCAGGCCACCTCTGGTCCCTGTCCCCAGCGTGTTCCTGGCTGCAGTCCGAGGGATCTGCGTCCCACAGCAGCTCCAGGACTTTCCCTGCGCTCTCCCCCATCCCGGGGCCGGTTTGGGGCAGGGCTCTGGGGACAGCCTGGCCCCACACGTGGGATTTTAGTTTAGGAGTGCTAACAAAGAGGAAGTGTCATTTTAGGGAGTCAGTTCTGAAACGGATGGAGATTAATGAATCGAGGAGCTGAAGGCTGCTCTGGGTGTTGCTCCAAGGTTTCCGTGGATGGATGTGGAAAGGAGGGAAGGAAATGTCTCCACTAAACCCCAGAGGGACCTTCAGGAGATGTGGGGCAGGGCTGCTGGTTTGACCTGGCTGCTCAGTTCTCTGACAACATCATTCTGGGAGCCAGCGAAGGAGGCAGGACTTGTTCTCATGGGCGGGATGGATTTCTGGGAGTTAATTTCCAAAGATAAACACAATTATCAGAACTGCTCATTACCCATGAATTATCTCCATGGAGTGTGGTTCCCCGGGATGGAAGATCTGCTCTGTCAGAAGTTTAAGAAATATCAAAATAAACCAAGCAAGCCCACAAACTCCGAGAACAACAAGGGAAGCAAACCTGCCATAATTAGGTCCCGAGGGATGCTGATTCCCAGCTCGATGGAGAAATTAAGTCAATACAATGGAATGGTTAAATATTGACTGAGCTGTAATATTTAATCAAGGAGGATTCATACTGCTCCTCTTTCAAAAGAGCTTGAGCTGCTTGTTTTATTGGCTTTTTAATCAATGCTTTAATTATATCAGTGCTCTAATTTCATAATAAGCTTACATTAATTAAGGCAGCTCTTCTATATGCAGAGAGTAATGGGAAAACCAAACCAAATAAGAGGAATGTGCTGTTCTCCTGCTCCAGAAGAGATGGAGACTGTGCTATTTACCCTCATTTACTCCTGAAAAGGGACATGGCACCAGGAACTCATGGGACTCAGAGTGACCAGGAGTTCTTTATTCATGCTTAGGCCAGCTCTGTCTCTCATCCAATGGAAGATTTGTGGAAATAAGAACTTGGCCCAACATGGTTTGTACCGGGTTGTGCATCAGATTTCTGGGGGAAAGAAGTGTTTCGGTATAATGGAAGATAAATGGGGATCTCTCCCAAAATGGGCCTCGGAATCTCGTGGTGGATGTCAGCTCTAGCAGAGGGATGAGGGTGAGTGGAGAGGACTGAGCTGTTTGTTAAGCAGGGAAGTTTCTCCTGGCGCTTGGGACGCTCAGAGCCACACAGGTGGGCAGAACCATTAAGTTTTCCCAGCATTGTTTCCTTCAGAGGGGGAGAAGTGGATGGGTGCAGTTTGGATGCCTCACCTGGGCCTGTTATCCTGGACCAGCGGAGTTTGGGGGCACTGCCTGGAGGAGCAGCTCATTAAACTGCTCATTAGCACTGCTGATTAACACTGCTGATTAACACTGCCCATGTCTCACTGCCACTGTGTAGTGGTTTTGGTTTGACATATGGATTACTTACTGATTTCTTTTGTGTGAGATAAAAATTAAACAAAAACAAAGCAGGCACAAACTTTAAACATCTGTGACACAAAGAAAGGGTTTTTATTACTAATAGAATTAAAAGAGAAAGAAAAAAAACCCCAAGAAAGTTAAAACAAATCTCCCCCCTCCTCCAGCACATTTTTCTTTTCACTCAGCTTACACAAAAGATAACAGAACATGGGATTTCAGTCAGAGTTGCAGTTTTGAAAAANCGCCGGATGAGTTTAGCTGTAAGGCAGTTCATAGCTGGCTCCAGCTGCCTGCAGCTCTGGGAGAGTTCTCCCCGCCGGTGACCCAGGGTCCGTGCTGCGGCGTTGAGAAAAGGGGAGAGAGAGAGAGAGAGCCAGGGGCCCCAGCCCGGAGACTCAGAGCCCCCTCACCTTCCCGCAGGCCGGCCGGAACGAAAGAGGAATTCTCGCCTTTCCACGTGGTTTAAATAGGTAAATTGCGAGAAGCGTCATTAGTCCAAAAAACTGTCCATCAACTCAGGGTCAACCCACAACACACTGTCAGAGACCAGTGGCTCCTCCAGAGTAACCATGGTCAGGATGGAAACCTGGAAGGGAAGGTGTTTAGTGCTGTGGTTGGATAGACTCGGGAATGTCTCCGTTCTTTGCCCACCCCACCCCAGTGGCACTGGGGGCACCTCAGGGGCTGTGGTGGCCTGCGAGGTGT
This sequence comes from Ifrita kowaldi, assembly GCA_013398055.1. Lineage (NCBI taxonomy): Eukaryota > Metazoa > Chordata > Aves > Passeriformes > Cinclosomatidae > Ifrita > Ifrita kowaldi. Next base: position 2,134 of record VZRS01010460.1, on the reverse strand, counting down.
TCCTGCCTGGAGGCTTCTCCTGCAGCCTCATTCCTGCTGCAAATGCCACTGGAAAAGCAATTCCTCATCCTGTTTTTCCAGAGGCAGCAGGCAGGCAATCTCCTCCTGCTGAGCAGTGGCTCGGGAAGGCAGCGGAGTGCTCCTGCTTTGGATTAGGACAGAGCGGGAGCAGCCAGCCCTGCTCCTGAGCCTGCCTCAGCGTGCCAGGGAAGGAGCGATTCCCTGGGGTACAGAGAGCAGCACTGGCTCAGCCAGAGGCACTAAAACCTTGTGGTGAGATCATGTCTTGGAGCCGGGCGTGTTTGGAACGCCAGGAGGGTGCTGTTATCCCAGGATTTCTTTGCCGTGCAACCAGACCTTCGCAAGGCTGGGCCGTTTCGATACAAAGGATTTTGGTTAACGAGGTCACAGTGGCTGGAAGGGCTCCTCTGTCCCCGGCGTCTCAGGGGCTTTAACAGTGCATTATTTCACACTTGGACAGGATGCAGGCAGAAGGGGATTTGTGTAGCCAGTGAGATAAGGTGTCCCAAAAGCATTAAAAAATGTCTGTGGCTGTATAAATAAGTTAGTGGGAACTGGGATGTGTTGAACAGGCAGCTTTCTGGAGCTGCCCTCAGCTGACGTTGCCACATCTGGTGATTGTCATCTTCTATCAGCATGAGGAGGCTGTGAGCTGTAAAGGGAGACTGCTTGCCTTGTGAGGATGCTTCGTTGATTTTTATTAACACTGGGTCTTAGCTGATTCCTGCTGCTGGAAGCTCAGCTCAGCTGGGAGCTTTCTCCAACAATTCCATCACGAACCTTCCCAGTCAGACCCGGTGAAAGGGGTGAGAGTACGAGCAGCACCGAGCTCCCTCTGCAAGCGTGTGAAGGATGTCTCCATCAGTTATTGTGAGGGCACCAGGATGTCTCTGTCCCCTAAGCTAAGCTTAACAAGAATTAAATGTTAATACTCCTTTGGAAGAGTGGCACTGGTGGAACTGCAGCAATAACAAACCCAGTGAAGGGATTTCTGCTACCCCTGATGCGGGGTTCCTGCCCCAGCACTCACCACTGGCATGGGCTGCAGGGACAGCAGGACCTGCTGGGGCCCTTCAGAGCTGCCCCCACTGGGACATGTCCCCAGGATGTCACAGGGGCCAGAGCACAGCCAGTCCCCCCAAGCAAAACTCATTGTCCCCACCCTTCTGCCTGGACAGGGCCCTCAGGGGCTCCCTTGAACCCTGGTCAAAAATAAACAGGGGAGCATGACCCATTGTACAAGTTTGAAAGCAAACCTGTGAGAGATCCCAAGTCAGAATTACAATTTAATAGGAAAATTAAAATAAATGCAGGAGTGCAGANGGAGGCTGTGAGCTGTAAAGGGAGACTGCTTGCCTTGTGAGGATGCTTCGTTGATTTTTATTAACACTGGGTCTTAGCTGATTCCTGCTGCTGGAAGCTCAGCTCAGCTGGGAGCTTTCTCCAACAATTCCATCACGAACCTTCCCAGTCAGACCCGGTGAAAGGGGTGAGAGTACGAGCAGCACCGAGCTCCCTCTGCAAGCGTGTGAAGGATGTCTCCATCAGTTATTGTGAGGGCACCAGGATGTCTCTGTCCCCTAAGCTAAGCTTAACAAGAATTAAATGTTAATACTCCTTTGGAAGAGTGGCACTGGTGGAACTGCAGCAATAACAAACCCAGTGAAGGGATTTCTGCTACCCCTGATGCGGGGTTCCTGCCCCAGCACTCACCACTGGCATGGGCTGCAGGGACAGCAGGACCTGCTGGGGCCCTTCAGAGCTGCCCCCACTGGGACATGTCCCCAGGATGTCACAGGGGCCAGAGCACAGCCAGTCCCCCCAAGCAAAACTCATTGTCCCCACCCTTCTGCCTGGACAGGGCCCTCAGGGGCTCCCTTGAACCCTGGTCAAAAATAAACAGGGGAGCATGACCCATTGTACAAGTTTGAAAGCAAACCTGTGAGAGATCCCAAGTCAGAATTACAATTTAATAGGAAAATTAAAATAAATGCAGGAGTGCAGAAACACTGCCAGAGTCAGGGTACAGCCCAGTGCTCTGTCAGGCACTCTGCATGTCAGGCAGGCTGGTGGCAGCAGTCCCAGTAAGGGCTGGCTGCAGTCCTCTTTGAAG
>VZRS01010459.1:0-193480 GCA_013398055.1 Ifrita kowaldi | reverse complement strand
GGCTGATAATCTCATCACTGATATAACCTGATATATCAATTCAAATTTCCTAGGCACTCCTGTAGTGAGATGGTACCCAGAACATTTGGCTCAATACATGTGATGATGAGTATTCACACAGACAACCTTCTTATATCTACTATGGAATGACTGTACTTTGGGTAGTAGAAAGTAGTTTTCTTTCAGGAATTCTTATTCCTGAAAGGAAACTACCTTCTTATTCCTGATACTGCATCTTTGTCTGTAATAGTGACAGCTCAAAGCAGAAGTTACAGAAAAAGGTCATCTGAGAAATTTGTTTACAGAAGTTTATTCATGTCATTAACTTGTAAAATAATTTCAAATAACAAAGCTGAGTTCTACTTACAGGTAACAGATGATCAGGAAAATCTGCTTAGATGCTGCAGTTAATTCATCCATCTTGAAGTGAGGTGAAGGGAGAAACATAAAGCTTCATCTAATCTCTTCTGAAATGAATGGGGATTCTTTCAACCTGGGTTCAAGAAATTCAGATCTCATTGAATTGTTTCAGAATCAGTGCCTTGACAATTAATTCTAAATAAGGCACTCTCTCTCTGTAAAGCACTGAGCATGTCCTGTAGTAGCTGTTTGAATATTAGTGCTTGCTAAGGTCTCCGTGCAGGAAGACCTTCCTACTAAGGAAGGACTTGTTAGTGCTTGCAAAATACATAAGGGCTTTCCTCTTCCAACTTTACTTTCATTTTTATAAAACACCAATTTTAATCTGACATGGAGTGAGGAAGCCATATTACAAATTCCCCTGCTTTCAGATGAAAGTTGGCATTCTATTTTTTACAGCATTTGCATAGGTGTGTGTGACTTATCAATTTAAGTTGTCATTTGGTGCATATTTAATGGAGTTTTTTCCCAAAGATTTCTTAAAATGTCTGAACAGGGAACATGACCACACAAGGTTTTGCTTCTTCTGAGTCTCAGAGAAAGAACTTGTTTGACATAAAAGTAAAAGCAGTGCTTTTTCCCTCCTAACTGCCAATTTTGGAGATCAGCATCAAGCAAGGCTGCTTTCTGCTTAGGCATTATCACTATAAATAAATAGGCTGCATATCTCGGCAGTTTACCAGTGGATTAATATTCCTCTCTGAAACTGCTTATGTACAAATTGAAAGTACAAGACTTTAGAATGCACATGAAATCATAATTTAATCTTCCTAGGATCCTGAGCAATAGCATGCTTATTCTATAAAGATTATTACTTATAAACCTCATCAGGGACCATGATTCTCTGTTGGTTGAATTTCGTCTTTTCTTTGTTATTTGTTTGCTTAGCAGCAAAAAAGCTGGACCTAGTTCCAGCATTTTCAAAAAAACATGACTTGGTTGTGTTCCAACAAGAGCTTGATATAAACAAATGCTTTGTAAACATAAGAATTTATCTTTACATATATTTACGTATAATGCCCACAGTAACACCCCACATTCCCTCTTCCCCATGTTTTTAAAATGGAGATCATAGAAAAAACAATCAAACCCAGGCCTACAGTGCTATCTCTAACAATCTGTGATGTGTTTACCCATCCATGGTCCAGCTCTCTGCTGCTATCACACAGTGCTTGAACAAGTGTAGCGTTTGTACGGTGCCTCCGTATTGTATGTTTGGGAGCTTACCAGCTAGGTCTAGCTTAAATTCTTGTCTCCTAGCTGCTTTAGTACAGAAGTGGGATGTTTGGTGTGGCAGTCACTTCATTTGCTTTTGTCACTTGTGGAAAAAATTACCTTAACAAAAGTAACGGCGTTTGCGTTGGTCAAAGCTGTGCCCTGCATAGGCGATGTAAAATATGAAGGGTGGGAGGGAAGAAGCTCTAACTGTGCTTGTCCACTTGTTGGTCAGAGAGCTTAGGAGGATTTTAAGTCATTACCATTGGGGACAGGACACAGTTTACCTGTGCAGCTTCTTCTGGGCAAACTAATCCACTCTGTGAGTGGGACCTGAGAAATCTTCTGTTGGTTTGAAGAGGAAATTGGAGGAGGGAAATGAGAAGAGACTGATAGCTTGAAGGGGAACTGTAAGAAATTGTGCTTTCCTCCATCCTGGAAGAGACTTAGCTATAGCTCTTTGGCCTGAAAAGATGGAAATGTAGACAATACAAATTATTAGCATCCTGAGGTGAGTGAAACCTTATGTCTTAAGAAGGAAACACAGGGCAGAGAATGGAGCAGGGTGATGTACTGCCTGTGTGGAAAGGGCAAAAGGACGTAAATATCTGCATGGGGAGAGGATTAGACCCAGAGAGGATGTACTTCCTGGTGTGGCTCAGTTGATAGCCAATAGGAGCTGCTCTTGCAGATGCAGGAAGATTTGTTCACTCTCAATTCTTCTCCACATTCGCATATAAGAGAACTCTTCAGATATCAGAGAAAGTTTTTCAGTAGGTAAGTAGTAAAAGAATTTGTCTTCTACCTCACATGCTAAGAAGATGACAGATACAATAGCCATTCTATATTCAGCAAGAAAAATCTCTCAAATGGAGGTGCTGTCAGGGAAGAGAGGCTTTTGTGTTTTGTTCTCGTTGTTCCTCACTACCATTTTCCAGCACACATTTCAGATCTACCACAGCATAGTGCAATTTGACCATCTCATAGCCATTTCTCCGTGTGGACTGTACATTTTACAAAGACTGAACTTCCAGTCCCTTTGCAATTGACTTGGCATTACTCCCTTTCCTGACAGGTTCTGTTAGTATTTTCGGATGGGCTGGATGGTTCACTGGAAGACCTGAAGAAAGCAGCAGACTCACTTCGCTTTAGAGGTATTATTGTAGTACTACGTTGATGCTCCAGCCTCCTACTACCAAAGGCCTGATGTACAGCTCCCCCATTGCAACTTTTCCATGTACCACTGCCTCTCCATGCTCATGTGGCATTGCCCAGGAGTCCTTGGCAGAACATTTCCTTCTCCATGTGGAGCAGTGTACACAATGACTTGTCACTATTCAGCAGATGACACCAGAAACATGCCTAGGGGGGCAGAGGTTCTAGTTTCCGGAGTCCAGCTCCCAACAGCTGGAGCAATTCAGGACAGACCCCTCTTACTGATGAGAACAGCACCAGAGGTTGGATACAGCTCTGACTTCTCTAGGAAAAAGCAGGTTTAAACTTGTGTTTGGGCACTGAGTAGCAGGCTGGTCTGACAGCTGGGGAGAGAAGTCAATTGGAAAATTACTGGTCTGGATGTTTCTCTTCCACATTTTCCTCAATAGATTGATTTCTTTTAACATACAGTGTTGAAGCCACGAAATATAAGTCCTTTAGGGAATTGCTGTTATTCAAGTTTATATTGTTGGTTAATAGTATGTTTATATTCACTAATTTAAATCTGTGCTTATGTTGAAGGTCTTGATGCACTTCTATTAGTTGGTCTGGACAATACACAGAACTTGACTGAATTTTGGGAAATAGAGTTTGGCAGAGGGTTTGGATACAACGAACCTCTGAGTGTTGGGTTTGCAGATATTGCAAACATCTTGCAGAGAAACCTTGTAAGTCCTCCTGTGATATAAAAAAAAAGGGGGGGGGGAAATCAGTATTTGTTTTATGATTAATACATGTAAACAAAATATTTCTTGTAATTTTTCAGGATACTGTTGCAGAAAGAAAATGCTGTAAGGTTATTTGTAAGTGTCTTGGAGAAAATGGTGATCATGGTGTCCGGGGAAATCCTGGACAGAAGGTAGGAAGTCTAAGATAGACATTACATAAGAATTGCTTCATTTTTCAAGGTGTTTCTGTTTTTTGTAGTATTTCAGAGCATGCATGCATGTCTCCATAACATTTAATGTTAGGGCAGATGAAGGACTAACATGAAATGGGATCCTTTCTCTGCTGCATGCTTCTATGCAAAAGTATTTTTGTGATGAAAATGATTTGTGCATATAAAAATCATTGAGCACTCCTCTGCACCAATTCAGCAGAAAATGAGAGGGATTAAAAAAATTAAGTCTGATTAATCAAGAGGCTTTTTATCTATTGGGAATGAGAAACTTCCAAATGACAAGCTGAGAGAAGAAAATAATCCTTTTTCACTAGGTATGTGCCTTATCCTTTTGTGACTGGTTATTCCAAATACCTTTTTCTATAAGTCTCTTTTGATCCAAAGGGATTACTTCTTTTAAGATTTTAAATTGTTTTAAGTATTTTTGAATATTACAGATATCACTACTTCTACAGCATGCTAGTAGAATTCATTATTAAGGTTTTTAATATATGTAATCTCTATTTGACTACTATTTGTTCCATTATTTCTACTTATTCCAGTAGCATGTGAGATAAATGATATCTGTAATTCACACTCTTCAGTTATGTGGTTGCAGTTAAATGAAGTTTTGGTTGTCTCTTAACAAAAGTATAGTCTTCTAATACTTCTTCATAAACCAATTTACCCATTTCTTCCATTACTCTTGTTGATTTTCTCACACCTTTCAGTTTAACTAAAAGGCTACATTAAGGTGCTTAGACAGTGTTCAGAATGTAAACATAGTTGTTTTGCAACTAGAAATTCCCTTTGTTCCAGTTTCTCTCTGCTCAAGTTTTTGCCTTAAAGGTATGATATTTGCATGACTTCCAACACAAAGTTGAAACGTTTCTATGTGTTTGCAAAGCATTGCAATAACTTTGTCCTAACAAATTTCCAACTACTTATATTTTTCATTTCACCTTAGCGTTTCATTACTGTGTAATGCTTCCTTTTCCAAATCACTAGAAAGATGTTTAATTTGACCAAGTATACCAATGAGCTTTGTTAAGCTATCAGAGTTTCCTGAAATAAAAACCTGAATTTTTATATTAAACATTGTTGTTTCCTTGGGTTTGTGTTCGGGGTTTTTTCCACAGCTATGTCAAATACATAGGACTGTACAGAGTGTCTGTGTAAATGCAGGGAGCCTGCCCTCCTCAGCATAACCAGATCTAATTTTCAGGGAATGTTTTCTATCTCTAAGTGCAGAATAATCTGATAGAGATGAACCCAGTGTGTTTGGAGAACAGTGTTACTTATCTTTTAAATTCTCATTTTTCAGGGAAGTACGGGTTACAGAGGATCTCCTGGCCATCCTGGTGAGGAAGGTGGGATTGTAAGTAAACATTTATCTTCCTTCTATGATGATGTTAGTTGGTGCCTGAACCTTCCTACACTTATTCACTGAGTACCCATCAATGTTGACCCAAAATGTGTTAAAGGAACAGGTAAATACACAGATCTGTTTCTCTGTGACTCTGCACCTCACCACACATAGTTACTCACTTAAAAAAACAACTCACCAAACATGGGTTAGTTATTCAGTTAAAAAAACCAACCCACCTTCAAGTACAGACATTTCAGTTGGAGATTGGTAATGCAGTATAAACATGGCATGATAGAGTGAAGAACCAGGTGCAACTCAGATTAGTAACTGATGTTCTCTTATGGCCTATATGAAAATTTCTGTGTGATTTGTGTTTGTGTCCTTAGTGCACTGAATGGTGATATAGGTCTGTCTTTCTTTAGTGTTATGTGATGAATTAACCTGTCATTGTCATTGCATGGATGACATTGAACATTTTCTTTTGTTTCTTAGGGGGAGAGAGGCCCAGCTGGTTTCAGTGGGACTCATGGGGACAGGGGATGTCCAGGTGTCAGAGGCCATAAGGCAAGTATGTAACTTTGAAACATTTCCTGATGTTGTTTCCCACAAACCTGTTTTCTGTGCTGGGAATAAATCCCTGTGCTGTCTTCCTGAAGCATGGATGAACGCCAAAGTCCAGCTGTAAGAATGGCAGACAGTGTTTGCTGTCTCATTTTGAAAGGTATTTTCTGTAACCCAGGCAGGCATGGTTGAATGGCTCAGGATTTTGCTGACTAAGCAACTTGACGGTGATTTTTTCACTACCAGCTCCCGGCTGGCCTCAGTTAAAGCTATGAAGCTTTATGGAATGGGAATGAAAATGAAGCCTGTACTGTCTTCCCAGAGGAAAGAAGTAAATATGATATGTGGCAGTAGAAGGTTTTACGGTAGGGACTGCCAATACTGAGCCCAGCATACCTCTGCACATCAAGCTATTTTGCCCTGCTTTTCGAGCTCAATAAAAATACTTTTACCAGATTTCATCTATATTTGTTTTCAATTTCAGGGGGCCAGAGGCTATAGAGGAAGTCAGGTATGTGCTTTTGTGTGTGATCAATTTTCTTTGAGAGCAGTGTTCTGCTTCCTTTTAAGTCCGTGTTACCCTATAAAAATTATCAACATGAAGTTATCAACAAAGAAGGAAAATAGCATAAAAACTTCACAGCAATTAATATACTTTTGCTATGGTTCTGTAAGAATGGATTTAAGATACCTATCACATTAACCAAAATCAGCAGTCATAACTGTATTTTTATATGACTGCAGTCATAATTGATTTAGTCTAACTGATGGGAAAAGGATTTATTTACTGACTGGTTTGATAATCTGTTAAGGTGGTAACTTTGGTCAGCTGAATTTCATTCTAATTGTTGAGGAAGAGGAGCAGAGGGGAAAAAAAGGTTGTGAATAATATTTATTGGGGGTTCGGACAGCATTTTCACTAGATCATTATTGACATGTTTTCAATATCCAAACTTCTCTTCAAATTGTGTTTGTCATCTCATCTGCTAATATTGCAAGTCTGCTTGTATAATCTTTCAAACATACCTGTTCATCAAGGAGATATGGTCACCAACTCGTTAATTAAATGTGAAGCCTGGAAGACCATGATCTATGGTAATGGTAATAGTTTCCAAGCTACAGTGATTAAAATGAAATTAACATGTGTTGAATGCTTTGATACAAAACTACTTCTGAAAAAGACTTGTGAGCCTCAAATACTCAGAAGATGTTTGCCTCCATAACTGAGCAGCTGCGAGAAAGTTCAGAGAGTGTTTCTGAAACCTCAGCTCTATTTAAAGTACTGCTCTGTACTAACTTTTTAATCTTCTCATGTGTTTCTCTTTCCTTTTCCATTTTCCCCTGTGTTCTCTGAAGTAATTTGTCCTCCTTCAAATATCCAAAACGTCTGATTATAGAAGAAGGAGACTACTTGCTGATGATTTTGATCTGTCAAAGTTAAATAATGCAGTAGGAGTTACCAGGTGCACAAACCATACTGAAATCCAGTGAATATGTGAATATCTTCATTATGTTGTGTCATTATATCCACAAACTTTATTTTAACTAAAAGTATGAAACTTTCAACACATAAAAAATGTGATTCAATTGTGCTAACTTAGTAAGTTTGAGGCAGTTTATTGACGTTATTGAAGTCTGCAAGGCATTTTACTATAGCTATTTGGAGAAAAGGCAATATTGAATATTTATTGGTATGAAGTTTGGCTCAGGTTTCTGAGGTAGGAAATGACTGATGGAAAAAGTAGTACTTCAATAAAAGTTGTGATTACTTAGTGCTCAAAATTTTTCTGGAATGCTTATTCAAGAAATTCTTGTTTGTGACATACTAATCTTATCAAAATGTACAGCCAGCTGTTTTTTCTTGTAGTAGGTATAGAACTGTTTTAAATGAAAGAAGTTCTTCCTCAGGAATTTTAACTAGGTAGTTTTGCAAAGTCAATTTAGGATCAAAACCTACAAAGCAATTGTATCTGTGGTCTTAATCAGAGTGAGACTCCTGATGGTTTTAATTTGTTCTTGTGCCACTTTCAGTATTTATTGAATATCATTGCAGTTTTCTGGTTAGTTGTCTCTGCTAAATTAATTTCTTACTACAAATTAAAACACCACAGTAAATTCCTTCATTTTTATCCTAAAAAAGATAAATGGAAGAAATTTCAAAATATCCTTTAAAAATTGAGTGTGTTATTTGGCTGGGTCTGAAACATTGTGGAGCATACGTAAATGAAATAAAATTCTCACAGTTATAACTTTATTTAGATGCCTCACACAAGTTAACACTGCAAACTCCTTAAATCTGGGATGAGTGTTTTGTGGGAAAATGACTTCCATAAATGTTTGCAATATGGTGAATCATTTTTGCAGGCAAAGGGAAGAGAAAAGCAATGTGAATCTGAAAGGGAAGGCGACTAATATTTATGTAGCAAGTATCACATTGCTGAAAGAGTTATGAAGTTTCTTAAAAAATCCTAAAGTCTAGGATCAGTCTTCTGTAATTATTTTTTAATCATGGTTATTCTTCTTGGTTTTTCAATCCACTGTTCATGTTATAAAACTATGTAAAAAAGAAAAAAAGGCACAAAACAAACACATATGATGGTTGAAATCAGCATTAAAAGGTTATCAGCATGATAGATCAAATACTAGTAGTTATATTTTGGAATATATTTGTATTTTGAAGGTGCTGCAGTTGGGAAAAGATTTGAAAGCTAAAAGAAGGAAAAGCAGAATTTAAATCTATGTAAATAGATTCTATATAATAGATTTCTATATGGAAATCTGTAATTTCAGTAACTGATTCTGTTATTAAGGGTCCTTAACAATTAGTTGTTTTAGACATTCTTAATTCATTAACATATGAATTATTAATTCAAATTTATAGTTATTATTCTTAATTATTCTTGCTAACCATTAAAAACCACAGATCTTTTTCAAGTTTCCAAATGCAGGGCGAACAATTCTCTCTTTGCTCAAAGAGACAAGTGGATTAATGCTAACTGGCTTTTTTTTTTTCCTTATTACTACAGGGTGAACATGGTGAGGGTGGATTTGATGGCACTGATGGAGAGCAGGTAATAATTACCTTAAATGTGCAGTGCTATTAAAGGCACCAACCTCCGGGTTCAAAGGTACAGATTTTGTGCCTTGAATGGGTTTTAATCCTGAACAGAAATTCTGTTGTTGGGTGTTCAGAAATCTGTATCTGATTGAAGCTGGATTCTGCCAGACAAAACTTGAGAACCTGATTTAGCAGAAAGAACAGCCATTGATTTTTTTTTTTTTCTTTCCTCTCTCTGAGTCTAGGGAGAGCGTGGATTTCCTGGACCTTCTGGAGATAAAGGCAGCAGAGGAAAATGGGTTAAGTACCCTTTACAGTAATGTTTACATTTTATTGAAACATCTTTCCCAAGTGTAATGCTGTCTGTAAAGCCTGTGAGTTGTTTTTAATAGCTGCCTGTTCTCTAACAAGCTGTCACTCCTGCTCTAGATCAGCATAGCTCCACTGACTTCAACAGATCTGGCCCTCCATTGCCACAGATACTATTTATACTTGTACCTGACTTGTTTGTGCTCTTTTTGTGAATTTAGGGCATAAAAGGCCCCAGAGGAGACCCAGGTGATCGAGGAGAATCTGGTCTAAGAGGAGATCATGTAAGTGCATTACTTTATTTTTGTTATATTTCACTGATTTGCACCTCAATTTTGGGATGGAGATGTCTGAAATATGATTTGAAGAGTTTTTCACAGTCCTAGATAATACAGTACTCTGCAAGAAGAAAGGCATATTCTTGGAGTCCTGAACTTTTTAGATGTAGATGGACTGATGTGTTTTGAGATGTTGCTTGGAAGCAGGTGTTTAAGCCTCAGGTCTCATGCTTGTTTCTTGAACTTTTGGTTTGTTTGTTTGTTTGTTTTTACTAGAGGCAACATAACTCCTTTTGAGGCTACTTATCATAGAATCATAGAATGGCTTGGGCTGAAAGGGACCTTAAAGATCAACTAGTTCCACACCCCCTGCCATGGGCAGGGACATCTCACACTAGACCAGATTATCTGGTGAAAAGACCAGGTGGACTAGGTTAGTCTTCCCTGTTGGTTCCCACCCTACATAGGAATTTTAGATCCCATGAAAACCCTGTGCACTGACTCTTGGTTAGAAGTTTATAATGATGCAAAGGCAAGTTACTTCTTCATGTTCACATTTTTTCTGCATGCTCCAGAGACCTATATAAATGCAATCCCTGAGGACTAAAATTCCAGTGCAGATGGCACATTTCTTGTATCACAACTTTGTCTTTTCCCATGTATTTCGAAGACTTTGTTCCACACAATCATATATTGTGCTGACTCCTGTCTTTAATGCTTATATTCAGGTGTCATGGTAATTTGTCTCTTCAAGAGATCAGGATTTCACCTGATCTAGTATTAAGTAGCTAAATGGAACTCCATTCTAGTGTAACCTTGCATCTGAAACTCATGGGTTATGAACTTAACTCTATTAACTATATCAAATCGACCAGAACAGTTTCACATTTTCAGTTTAATTTGTTGCCCATTAGTAATTTTGCTTTTAATCTCTGAGGAAAAGAACTTTGTGGATTTGCAGAACTTCCTATATAGTGTTCTTACAAGCAGCTTCATTTAAAATAGCCTTTTTAGTTCTTGCTGTCTGCAATTACAAATCTAATTAATTCTATTTCTGTATCCTGCCTCTGCTGTCAGAGTAATAAAGGTGTGGTAACTGAAAATGCTGAGCTTTCCATTGATCTTTTACAGGGAGATCCTGGAGCTAACAATAATGTTGCTGGTCCAAAGGGTGAAAAGGGAAACCTAGCACCACAGGTAAGCGAGTTGTTCTATTTTGTGGGGAGAGGATTTGCATAATTGCTAATTTCTATTGGCTGTCCAGTGACCAAGGAGGTTTTGTTGGTTTGCATTTTGCCTTTAGTGTTTGTCTGCAACACAGGAAGCCTCGGGAACTGCTTGATACAGTAAAAAAAGAAAAAAAAAGTTTAAAAATGTTTACAAAGACTATGGAAATACTCTCATAATATAGAGCTAAGGGAAAATATGGATTTAGTATAAATTTATTATTCTACCACAAATTTACATCAGTAATCTGAAAGGCTTCAAGAAATGGATTGTAAGGATACTGTTAAAAGTCATGCTGGGAAAAATGCACAGGTTATCAACAGGCTGTACTCATTTTGTTATGGAACTTGCCTCAGGGTGGTGGGTAAACGCCATTTTATTCTGTAAATAGAGTATAAAAGCTGGGATATGTGCTTTTATAGTGATGTTTGAGTTTTTAACAGGTGTTTGAGCATAACTACAAGAAAAGAAGCATAACAGAAAAGCATGGCTTGCATTACCATTACACTTTGGGAAGAATAAGAAAAGCTGATAAGTAGTTGGACAGTAGTATATAAATGGTGGTGAATGAAAGCTTAAGAGGGTGGCAAACATGTGAGAAAAATCCACTATTTTACAAGTCTGATTCTCTCTGAACAAGTAGGATTGTATGCGTACATGTATGTCTATGTAGAGTGTGCTGCAAGCAGTAGAAAAACTCTGAGGGTTACTTTTTGGAGAGTAATTGGATTTTGATGACTCTTTGGAAGCAAATCTCATGTGGTCCAACTGAAAGGCTGAAGTCAACAAAAATGATTTCATGGAAGCCTTGACTTAATATTGGCTGTTAGTAATCGGAAATCCAAAGCAGACATGATCTGTCTGGTTTATAATTTTTGAATGCAAATGATTTGCAGAAAGCAAGAATCAGCATTAGTATGACACAACTGATTGCAATGAAAATACTTAGAAGAAGAAACAAAGAAGGAATCTATAAAGAAGAATATACGTGTACAAGAAAAAGGAAAGTGTGTTTAAAGAGCTTGGTCATTACTTTGTTTTGCAGGGAGACCCAGGCCCACATGGACTCCAAGGAGAGCAGGGTGATGCTGGCCTAGATGTAAGAATAGTAATCAATATGGGGTGGAAATAATTGATAAAAGATATAGTGGGGTTCCCACTGAGAAAACCCATTTTTGTCTTCTTTCTGTTATCCCACCCTTCAAACTCCTGCAAGGAGAGGGAACAAAAATACTCCAAAGTTTTAATAGTGAAACATATTTGGCTGCAAATTTAGTAGCTTATATATATTGCAATGTGTTTTCTTTTCTTTAAAATCAGAAATTTGCATTCCTGTTAATTTCAAGTCTGATTCATATGAAGTCACAAGCCTTAAACTCCATGTCTTTTTCAATGAACCTTAATTGCTTCATGATTCCACCCTAGATAAATCTATCTCTTCTTTCTGCCCCTGACTACAAATTTTCTATGTCTGTTCAAGCATACAGATAAGCTCACTGGCAGCTGAGTTGCTCATTTTTAGTTCACTGGAGACTAGAAATTGTGAAGGCACCTCTTCTAGTCTGTCAGAATGGTGCCTAATGCCAAAGTCTGGCCTGGTCACACCTCAGTCAGGCTGCAAAAACATCCTAAAGACCTCCGGTGATGTGAGGTTTAGCAATAGCATTCACTAGAGCTGCTGAGCAGTGTGTAGCAGGAAGTGGTGCAAACCTCTGGGCTCACAGGGAGAGAAGAGGGCTTTTGTTCTCTTCTTAGAGAAAAAAAACCAAAGGGCAGCTGACTGGGAAGATGTTTTCCAGAATTTTGTTGAAATGTCTTCCCTCTGTACTCATTAAGGATCTAAAATCTTTTTGCTTTTTGGAAAGACTTACTTGTGTAAGAATTTCTGTCCCAAATCTACCCTTTTCTTATTTTTTTACCTTAAATCTTTCTGTGAAAATAATCTCTTCTTTCTTTAAGCTGTATTTGATTTTATCATATGTATAATGTGTTTTATGATAAACTTCTGTTTCACATATTGCTCAGTATTCTGGATGTAATCTCTCATGCCACTCCTTCCTAGGGTGCAGCAGGTCGAAGAGGCCCTCCAGGTATAAAGGTGAGTGGCTGACACTGCTGCTACCTCTTTATATGCAGCTACATGGCCAGCCTGAGTGTTTGCTCCTCTTAAGGGAAAAATTTCATTGTGAGCCAATGTTTAACAATCAAAAGTCTATTTCAACCAAGACGGCCTTTGACTCCCAGGTGGATGTATTAGAGGCCCTCTTGACTTGAAGGATTTAGAATTGCAAAGGAGTTTTCATCAAAATAAAAGTACAGTTACTTTTACTATTAGGGCAAGTATGGGAACGTAGCTAGAGGAAAGAATGTCACTAAAGATGACAGGAATGAGTAGTCAGGCTGCAAAGTCTGACAGTTTTATTCCTCCTTTGCTGCATGCACACAGAGATATGCATGATACACGCATGCAGCACAGATAAAATTAGGGCAAGTTTTACATGATGCCTTGCTCAAAATAAACTTAACAGTGTTAACTTCAGCTCTGAAAATTGGCTCAAAGCATATAATATAGTCAAGATTTTGGAAATAATTTCGCAAGTCAATGTCTAAAAGAACATAGGATGTACAGAATGGGTCAAACCCACTACATGCTGACTGATCATTCCAGGAAGATCCTCTGGTGGAAAAATGTCTCATGTCGTTGAGAAATGACAATCTTTCTCTCATTGTTAGGTGGTAGCCCTGGTTTTCCTAGACATACGCCGTAGAGTCACAATGAAAGAAAACTTTCCTGGGACATACTTAGTAAAGACTCACTGCAATTCTTTTAAATGATGATTCAGATAATGTTCTTGGAAAAGAAAACTTGTTTGTTCCAGAGTATGAATTACAAAATACAGTTATCAAAGCAAATCTAAAGGCAGCTATATTCAAGGGCAAGTTAGTGCATGTAAAAATTAAATTCTAGGTATTCTCAAGTATAGGTTACAAGATCATTCTAGAAAATCTTGCCTTAGCACAAGTGGTTCACATTTATCCAATCTCTCTGCAAAGTTGCTAACACAGATAAAGAAGATGGTATATGCCGTGGTATAGCATTTCCCCTCTATCTTAGTGCATATAAACCCAAGGAAACATTACAATTTTGTATACAACACTGTCAGTACCAGCAGGATGGAATATATCTTGAAGTCCTTCCCTGTGTTGGAGTCTGGGGAATGGGTAGAGTTGTAGCTTCTGAATAAAAGTGCAAACCAGCATTTGGAGTAGGCCAAGTGTAAAATGTTAATAAATAATAGCAAGAATAACCATAGTGGTGCAATATAGAACATAAATTTCAGCAAAGGAAAAAGACTACTGGGAGGGGGTAGTCTCTTTTGTGGCAGTAATATTTCTTCAGCAGCACAGTGTTTGATTTGCCTCTTATTTCTGGTCTTCCTGTTCCTCTCCTGTTGAGAGGTTTTGCTATACCTTTATTACTTTTTTCCTGTGTGTGGCAGCCAGGTAACACAGATTTTATACATATGGAATTATTCAAATTAATATTTCACTGGGAAATGTCAATCAGAAGTGGGAGTTCTGCAAGTTCCCTAAACTACAGTCTGGTCACTTCCCAGCTTTTGCAATGCACGTGTATGTCTTGTGCCAAAACCCCTGTCCCCACCTGGTTTCTGAAAGCCCCAGTTTGGATTTCACTTTGAGAATCCAGAATTTTCACCGAGGCATTGCAGATAGGAATATACTGGAAGATTTTGATACTGTCTGCCAGCAGGGAGAAAGCACCAGGCTTTACCTATTGCCAGAGTCAGCATAACTTGAGAGAATATGAGCTTTTTACAGTTGTTTCCTATTTCTATCTCAGAAATTCTTTATAGGGTTTATGAAGACATTTTAGATTAAAATATTGAAGAATATTCAGCAAGTCTGCCTCTTAATTATTCCAATCCTTGCTTGATCACTCAGAAATTAATTTCTTAGGTAATTATGAAACTTTGTGCTTTTTTTTCTTTTCCCCATTGGATTGCAGCTGAACTCTGATGAATGTTTGCATTATTCTGTCAGGTACCAATAAAAAGAAATAATCCAAGTAAGCTATGGGGGTAACACGACCAAAACTGAAGTCAGTGGAAATCGATCTGTACCATATCTTGGTTGTACTAACAAGCACAAGAACTCTCACGTGGCTAGGAAATAAGAATGTTCAAATTGTTTAGTAAATTCAGAGAGTACAGAATTAGTTGAACCTTTTCAACTAATTGAACCTTAGTTGAGAGAAACCTCTTCATCTCTATGGAAGGCCCCTCAGCCAATGATGAGGCCACCCTTTTGTAAAATGGCAGGGAACAAGAGAAATGACTGAAACTCAGAGCAACAGAGAACTTTTAAACTGTTTTCAATCAGGTACTTGATGATGAGCTTTGACTTCCAAAAGCATAGTAAAAAAATATTTGTCTGGGTCAGTAGGCATTGAAAGGCAGGTATCAATCAATGATCAAATGCAGGTAATGTAAATATCCTTCACTGAAAAGGTGTAAAAAATGAGTGGCAAAGAGAATTACATACTTCTGTCTGCCACATCCCCTGGAGAAGCAAGATGGAACAGGAAACCCTGCAATATGACAGTGGCATCCATCCTTGGGTGAGATTGCGGGTGTTGTGTCCTCCCACTGAGATCTCTTGCATGGCAGGATGTTACAAAGCTGCCGCAGGGCACAGCTCTATCAGCAGAAGTTATGAGAGCTTCACTGTGAAGCTTTCCTGGTGACACTGGGGCAGGAAGCAGCACTATTTAGTCCTGATGTTTGTGGGGTCTTCAAGGGCTCTTCCATGGACCATAGCATTCTGCTTTGTAAGGAAATATGGTATAGCCAGTCCCTCTGGAAGAGAAAGATCTTGTGCTGAAATGGAATAAAGAAGAATCTCTCAGGTAGATAAGGTAGATATTGGTGATGATGTACTTAGGGACAAATAATTAAATTAAAGTGAGACAGATTCACCCACCTAACACATAAGGATTTGTTTTGGGTTTAGCTGTTAATAAAAGGCACTGAAATAATACCCTCATCAACAAAGTCATTAACTTTCCTTACTGTCTGCATGAACAAACTGCTGTTCACCATATCCTGAGAAGGACTCCTCCCAGGACTTGTAGTTCCAATTATCTGTAACTTTTTGTGATAAAAGGAGGCTACCTTTTTCAAATAGTTAAAACAACATAAAGAAGCACAGCTAGCCATACTTAACAGTCAGAATTAGTCAGCTGGCAGAAGGAACAGGTGTGGTGTGGTATCAGAGACGTGTTTGTCACAGACAAGAACAACACTGCAGTGTGTGTGCTGGAAACAAAGCAAAATAGTGAACAGGAAAATGAGGATAAATTAAAGGAAGGCAAGAGAGAGAGGAAAAGGGGGGAGAGAAAAAAGGGCAACCACTTTTCTGGGTTTTGATTCAAAGTAAATTTAAGTAGCTGAAAACTTTATATTGGTTTTGGATTCTAGTAGACTGTGCCTAAGTAATGTATCCTTTTTCATTATAGTCAAAATTATTTTTGTGGAAATCTATTGCTACTTGATTTTTTTTACATCTGGAAATAACACACACTTACTGATGTTCCATTTTACAGTGTTCTTACTCTGGCTGTAAATTAACTTTCCTTTTTTGCTTTTAGCTTTTTTTTTTTCCTGTTGTTATCTGTTGTTTCATTCATATGGTGGAGAATGAAAGTTCAGCCTTTTAAATTCATTGTTCCTCAGAAGATTCTTTCCAGAGCCATCTGTTTCCCAATAATCTTCAGACACATGTTTATGATTTCTCCAGTGAAAGGGGTTCTGCAAGGCCTGGAATATCTTGGTGCTAGTTGTCACCATTTTAGTTAATCCAGAAGACAGTGAGTATTTCTTATGGATGTCAGCTAAACTGACTCATCCTCAGATGGCAGCCTTATGGAGATGGGAGCTGGAAGAGGTTTTTTTCCATCATCAAGGCAGATTTGATTTGCCTCACTGAATAACCTGAGTGAAAGATGGGAAGTACAAAGGGGTCTAATTCTAGTGTGATTGTGAAGTCACGATTCCCCCTCAGAGCCATTCTCCGTGGGTAACAAGAAAGAGGATCTGCCCTTGTGTCCTGGCTTTAGGACTTCTGGTCTTTGCAGTGGACAAGGGTAATGCACAAATATTGCTGACACATGGTGCAAAATATATTCAGCAAAATAAAACTGACCTCTTCTGCTGCAGCTTTTGTATTCATCACACCCCCTAGAAAACCAAGGAAAAGCTACTCTTCTGCTTTTTATTTGAGTTTTCTTCAATAGGAACTTGAAGCTGTTTGAAAGCTATTTGAGAGCCTTGGGAAACTTCCTATCAACTGATACTCTGTACAGATATGAAATTATTATATTTTGATGTGCAAATGACAGGTACTAATTTGTTTGGGTTTGTTGTTGTTTTCTTGGGTTTTGTTTGGCAGGGTGAGCAAGGAGATCTGGGGGAAACAGGTTACTCAGGAGAAACTGGTCTTCCAGGCCCACAGGTAACTAATAGAATTTCTGAGTTGTTTTTATGTTAGTTATGGAGAAAATGAATTGTCAGCCTTGGTATTTTGTTTGTATTTTGGAAAGCTTTGTTAACTTCGACTAATGAATATTTTGAGTAAAACTCCTCCTTGGTAAATCTCTTCTGTAACCCGGAGGAATTAAATGTGGCAAGTTACATGGGTGCAACTTCTAGTGAAACTAAAAGAGGAACATGAGTAGCAAAAATAAGTAAATTAGCAACACATCTCCAACTTACATGATATTATCAAGCAGGTATCTTCAAAATGAATTCATTAGAAATTGCTAGCAATAAAGACATAAAATCTTTTGCATTGACAAAACTGATGGGAAAAGCTTTGTGTTTAAAAAATTTGCTAGGTGGAGTCATTTTGAAGAGAATTATCATGCTAGACTTCTTACCGTAGCTTCTAGTTTAAAGATGCTCTTAGATACGCTACAGATGCTTTTAACTTTACTTTTTAGGATGGAGAAAGCATGCCTACTTGATAGTAGGCTGCTTTTAGCTCCCTTGGTATCTTAGACACCTCAGTGAGTCTCTGAATCAGGCTGGCAGGCAGTGACCATCTCAGCTGCTTCACACAGGCAAATCCTTACAATGAAACAGCCAGAAGTTTCACCTGTAAAATGAGGCTTGTGAAACAGGCACTGGGATTCTGATCGTTGCAGCAATCCAATTGTCTTTGAAAGGCTGTTAACATTGAACTGACTTTTTGTTTCAATGATTTCTTTACATCAGGGCCCAAGAGGACCACAAGGGATCAGAGGACCTCCAGGACCACAAGGCATGCCAGGCCCTCTGGTTAGCATTAAATAGTATATTTCAGCTGCTGTGCACATTAGGTGTTTTCATTCTCTGTGTTGATGTTGTTTTTATAAAGAGTTTTCAAAAAGCTTATAGAAAGTAGAAACCAAGGGCTTTTTGGTGTAATACTTGAGGAAACTGATTTGCAGTCTCATATGATAAAATAACAACCTTGAAAATAGATTTAGGTGCGTGAATAGCAAGTGCCAGAGTGTGATGATGTTTTAACTATTGAGCACTGTCTGCTGAACTTCTCACTTGTGTGATACTGTTGATTTTGAGGATTCTTGTTCTGGGATTACACCATTGTAAGTCAGGACTGGAATGTCCTATGCTGTCAGCCTTGGTCGTCTGTTTCAGTCAAGTAATGATGCTCATGCTTACATACCCAATTATATATGTGCATTAATATATCTGTGCATATGTGCATGTATTAACTAGGTATCTGTGTAGATAGAAAATAACATTTATGTCATACTTGATAGCATTTTGAGAATTTTACGGCAGTTGTACAGATGTCAGGAAATAAGTGGAATGATAGCTTGACCAGTAACTTACTTGTGACCTTCAAAAGCCTAATATTTTTACTGATTCTGTAGTAATTTCAAGTGGCAATGAATCCTTGAATGCAGTGAGCCCTTGATTTTTTCATTGTGCACCTTTTAACTGATACTTCTTATTACAGGGTAGTCTGGGAACTCCAGGTTCACCTGGCTCTGTTGGAAAGTTAGGTGCAAGAGGAGCAAAGGTAAAGATTTTTGAAGTATCTAATTGCAGCAATTTAACAGGGTCATTCATTCAAGAATCTGACCAAAGAAGCATGGACTGACAAAGGATTGGTTCTGTGCTGTGAAACATGTGGGGAATGTTAAGTTTTTAAGATATTTTTAGCTTGCATGGCAAGACAAGTGATGTGCTCAAGGTAATCTTACACATATCAGAGCTATACTAAGAAGTTTTTAGTGTTGCCTTGACCACTGTTGTAATTGCTCTTGTGGTAATGGTTCTGAATGGGACCTGGCTTCTCACAAAATGAAGCAGAAGGCAGTACTGACCCTTGAATTTGTTTTATTGAAAATACTCACCAGTGAATTATAAAATATCTCATGGATGAGAATTGGAAGGGGTCCATGAGAACCATCAAGTCCAACTCCCTACTTCTTGCAGGACTACTTAAAACTAAGCCATAAAGAACATCATTCAGATGCTGCTTGAACTCTGACAGGCTTTGTGCCGTGACCACTTTTTTGGGGAACCTGTTCCAGTGATCGACACCGGATCAGTGACTTCACCCTTGGGTGAAAAATTTTTTCCTAACCTCCAATCTGACCTTCCCAGTTCAAAGAAGCTGCTTGTTTTTCTAAAAATTCCAAACCAGTCCGAGGAAGCTTGACTGTTATGATGTCTATTTTAGAGAAATGCAGATGTTAAGAGGAACTGTATAAACATGAAGTCAAACAGAAAGGCTAATACTAACAGGTTGTTCACATTAGAGTTCACTTACTTATAATAAATGTTAGCCTTACTTTTCTTTCATTTTTGCGGGTTGATATGTGAGATTTATTTAATAAAAATAACTCAGTTTAGGTGGTGTTGCATCTTTGAATCTAAAAATCACAAATAACACCAGTTAGCTAAGCCTTTCAGCCTCTTTGAAGGGTTGTAACATTTGGTGACAGAGAGGTATCAGAAGGTCAAAGTGCTCCTATGAAAAGCATCACTGTGTGAAAACATTAAAACAGTGACAAAAATTGGGAAGATATATAGGAATTTCCATCATACATTCCATTTTCTCAGTCTGGTTTTGTGCTCTTTAATATTAAGGTCTTTGTTAGAAGAATGTTCAATGGGAAAGTGAAAACAAAAATGGAACTGAAGAGAAGAAACCTTGCAAGAGGACTAAGAGCACAGTGCAGACAGCCTGCCTGAGAAATATCATTTACTATCAACAGGTGCTTCAGGCTGGTAGAATTCCAGAATTTGTCCTGCTACCATTAATATATATTTTTTCAAACTCCACTTTTTTTTTCACTTGTAATTCTTTATGACAATGGGAATTATATTGTACAAAGGCCTTTGGGGTTCAGCCACATGAATGCTCAGCATGTTCTGATTTGCCAAGTCCTTTCCAGTTCCACCACCAGGAACAGTCCATGAAACATGGTCTGTAATGGAATGCTTTTGCCCAGCATCAAGTAGTCTGTAAAATGTATAGGCACATTTCAGTTTAAGAGACAAGTTTGCATTTCAGAAAGAACTCTCCTGAATGAGCCAAACTAATGGCTTTTGTGTTTCAATTATAACAGGGTGAACCTGGTGACCCTGGAGAGAAGGGCCTGGTTGGACCACCTGGACAGAGAGGCATTCCTGTGAGTCTTTGTGCCATAATTCAGGACTCCTGTATTTTAATACTTATCCATCTGAATCAGTACCGTTCATTCCCTTTTATTTTCTCTATTTCATACAATTAAAATTATTTCACCGTTGGTTCTCAGTTTCCTTATGGACACCAGATTTCTTGTGGGCTAGAAGAGAGTATCTTTCCCCTCAAATTCTCTAGAAGAGAGAAAGTATGACAATGATAAAGGTAGGGCACACAGTGGAAAGGAACTATTACCTCTGTGCTTGTTTTCCTTCTACATTTTTTGCCATCATTTGCTAGTGTTTTTAGATTGTGTTTTGATAGCTTGTCCTACTTCAGCAGTCTTAACAGCGTGGGCACCTCACTGTAATGGGACATCTTTATTCCAAAATGAAATTGGATATAAACCTAATCCTCTGTTAAAAGCTAACTCACAGTATATTTAACCTACACAGGGCATGGATGGCAGAGATGCCTATGGTCCTGAAGGAAGCAAAGGAGCAAAGGTGCGTGCTTCAAGTCAGAGAGTCTCTCAGTCTCCATTCTACTGTGCCATCAAACATGACCATCCATATTTAATTAAAAAGAATGCCAAGTGCATTTCTATGGTTTGGTGAGAGGCTCAGGATTACCACAATCCTTGTAAGACATATTTCCATAGGATATGTCTTTGAGGACCACTCACTCTTACTCTTTTCCTGATGTGTGTATGTATATGTGGAGGATTGTACTTCTTGGAGTACATAGTCCTTTCTTCCCACTTCAGCCTGCCTGACTGGACACTGTTATTGGCAAGTATTGGTGGGACAGCCACTATGGGATCTTTTAATTTTTCTTCTTTCAGTGGAGGAATTCCTTAACTACAAGGTGGGGGTGATACTCTCCAAACACTCTTGCTGTTTTAATGTGAAATATTCTTCTTTGTGCTCCTACGGTCAGCAGTAAGATCTGAGGATTAAATTCTGGATTGCTAAGAAATTCTTATCATTCCCCTCACAGTGCTGAAAAAAAAAGTCATTAAATGCCTACTTCCCTAAAATTGTATAAGAATTCAGCTAAAATAAAAAGTATACAGAAAGTATGAGGTCAAAATCATGGCACCAGTGGATCAGTCCGTGAGCAAAGTGGTCAGGATGTTGGAAACAGCTGCAGTTCTGCTTTCAGAGTTTGTGAGTACTGCAACTAGTCTTTTCTTGTTGCTTGTGAAACAGAAAGGGTCCAGTGAATCTCACTGATAGGCCCATCTATTTCACTGTCCCTTTTTGTGGGAGAACCAGTGTGTTGCAGAAAGCTGCAGAAAAGATATGAAAGGCTTTCTAGGAGCCTCTCCAATAGATGAGCTCCTTTTTCTAAAATGGCTTTTTGTTAAAATGGCTCTTGGTATTTCTGATTTTCCAATCTCTTTTCTTACCTTCTTAGCACTAGCAATTTCTTTTGATGGCAGGGTTTCATAGGTTACACATAATTTGTATGCTAGAGGACAAGGACATATATAGGTAGTGTGAACTCTGGTGTTTAGGAAAGATACACTTCACTTGTGATTGGTTTTTGTGAGAGCTTCTATATTTCTCATGGGTGAACGAAGAACACACTAGAAACTGAAATAACTGAAAACAGTTGATGACTTGACTTCTAGTAAGCCAAGAAAATATTATGGTATCATTGTTTAGTCTGGGTGATACAAAATTTTGAAACTACATTCAAACACTGAGTTCTGAATGTTGTACTTCTCTCATAATTGCTACACATGAATTCCTCTGCATGTTATTAGGAGGCATGATTAAATTTTGATAAAACATTTACTTGAGAAGTGGAATATTCTTGAAAATTTAGAAACTGTTGGAAATTTTTAAAATGCTCTTGCTTTAGATGAGCAAGGTATTAATCTAAAACGGTGTCATTTGAGACCAGACTAGCAGCCACTATTACTCGGATGGGTTCTAAAGCTGAGAATAATTTTGAAATTATTTTTGGTTTAATGACATCAAACTCCAAGCAGATCACAAAATTCCAGATTTTTATGAAGTCTTTGTCCTTTCTTTTCATAGGGAGAATCTGGATTCATAGGATATCCTGGTCCAAAGGTATGATTACATGGGTGTGTTTGCTTGCTTTTTGTTTTGTTTTACATTATTATTTGGAAGAAGTTACCTGTGTTTCTGTCTGTCTTCCCCTTTCCAATAAATTCTGGATTTCATTAATTTTCAGGGAGAAGAAGGAGATCAGGGCATTCCAGGAGCTGAAGGACCCAAAGGAATTAGGGGTAGAAGAGTAAGAATGATAAATCTGCTAACTCTGTGAGAGTTCTAACACCCAAAGTGTTTCTTACCAAAAGTTTTTTAAATTGCTTCCCACTCTAATCTTTTATTGCCATACCTTGGGCAAGAGGTCTTGAGAGAGTGCAGGTCTAAATCTTCATAAGTGTTAGTTGCTAATAATTCTTAGAAGTGGTAGAGTATGAAAATGCAGGGTCCTTCTCACAGTATTATTACCGAGTTTATCTGCCTGAAAAAATTTGGTACTAGTGCATGCAATTATAAAGAATAAAACTTGTATTTCTATTTTTAGGGTAATGCTGGCACACCAGGTTCCCTGGGAGATCCAGGTGACCAAGGGCCATCAGGACCTATGGTAATTTTTTTTTTTTAATAGAACTTTTATTTTTAAAAACCCTTAAATTGCTCTTGAACTTACTGTTAGATTGATGGAATATCTAATAGTGTTTCACACGGTAAACTGCGCCTAATCAGCCTGGCAGTTGCGCAGAGTTATGCCTTGCCTGTGGATGTGTGTGCACAGGAGCACCTGTTGGAAATGGAACTGCAACAATACAATGCTGGCCAGAATTTCTTCCACAGTACCTGGTATTGTCTCTAGGCTGGGTAAATATCTAATTAAAAGAACAGAAAATACTGAAATATAGAACTGAGTAGATCTGCCGAAAGCCAATGCATTTTTTTAAAATTGAAAAAGAAAAGCTTGTAAAATCAAACTTGAACTTACAGGCACTTATTTAAAGCTTAAATTGACTATAACCTGTTTATCCATAATACAAGTAGTTGCCTTGATGTACTTTTCCAGTGTCTGTGTTCTGCATTTTATACAACAAAATGTTATATTCTTTATGTAAGCAGATGAAAGGATTGTGGATTTCAGTAGGATTTAGGACTAACCCTTTAGGTAGTTAGGAAAATCCCTGTATGTGTCTATCTTTATCCTGTGGCAATTCTGAAAATCAGCTCCACAGTGACCAGAAACAATCCCTACTGTTAATGACTTTCTTGTGTACTTTCTTAAGCTTACTCTTTCCATTTAAATGTGGAACATTACTGGTAACAGTATCCTGTAATAATAGCCCACAGGATGTGTGCAATTTAGAAAACATTTTTTTCCCTTCTCATTACACTGTGTTGGTTAATGAATGTACCTGTCCCAATTTACTCTGTGATGCTGGGCACAGAATGGCTATGAGTGCCTGCTGGAGTACACTGCCCTCTCTGCTGCTTGGCCACTCACAAAATTTACAGATAGACAGATCTTGTGAGCTGATGAGCCCCAGCTATAGGCCTTGCCAGTCCATGGCACAAGAAGTCTGCAGAGATATTTTTAAAGTTCAAGATTTCCTCTTCAAGTGTAGAAATGAGAATAGAGCTTGGGATGTATGGGTTTGGTGGGATTATTGCAGTAGCAGTGAATCAGTGAAATGAGAAAGTGGGAGCCCTGTAAGAAGTGGAAGAGATAGGAATACAGGAAGAGGTATAGGTAGTAGGCAGGGCTAGCCAAGACAGGCTTGTTTTACCCATCCTTGGTGATTTGATTATCCATATGTGTCAAGTCTGCACAGCTCAGTCACCACCACTGAGCTGCTGCAAGTGGCGTTCCTTAGGACTCAAGCAATTCACAATTAACTCTTGCTGAACAGTACCAAAAAAGAACATGGACCTGCTGGGAAACATAAGACGAAAAAAGCGTGGAATGGCTGTGATGGTGCTAGCAGCAAGACAGCAGAGGAGGTGAGGAAGGTAGTTCCGGCAGGAGATGGAGGAATGGAAGGTTAATTGGAAGGGGAAAGAACAAATACAGAGACAGGGCTGTAATTTGGAGATGTAAGGAATTATATAATTTTGGTGAACTGTAGTGGTACGGTAGAGAGAGGGTAAGGAAAAGAAGTGCGGTGTGGAGTTCAAATTGTCTGCTGTATCGCAGTGCAGCTCCCTGGGAGTAAGTGAAATTTTTCAGTAGTCTTCTTACACATCTGAAATGCACACATGATGAATACTCTCAGGCTCCCTTGAAAATGAGTTATTTTTCCTGTGTTTTATTCCTGTTAGGAAGATTAAACTATGCTTTTATTTTGAAAAAAAGATGCTTGGAGTGCTGGCATTTTCCCACAGCTCCCAAGAAGAAGGTTGCAGAGCAGGCAAAGCTGTCATGATGTGTGTGTGGTCTGCACGATCTTCCACGGTAGAACTGTGGGGTTTGTACTGTACTAGAGGAGAGGGAAAGCTTGTCACACACCAGATGTTGTAAAGTATGTGAACTGCAAATAACAGAACCATAGCACAGAAACTGCTGTTTATAAAGGAACTCAGTTCTGAATTATGCTGGTCCTCAAGGGCAACCAGTATTAAACATTTAAAAACCATTAAGGAAAATGGACTGAGAAATAAATCTGACAAGTAGCCTGCAACTCTGAGCAGATCCACTGAAATCTATGCTGGGAACTGCTGTCTCCTCATATTTCAAATTCATAAACAGTTGTTGGGAAACACTGTTAGCCTGCATTTTCTTTGAGCTACAGAGTAATGGAAATGCATTATCAGGGTCTGATTCTTGGACCTGTGTTTAATTTGTTTCAGGGTGCCAAGGGACCAGTGGGCACCATTTTAATGGAAGTAAGTAATCACAGCTAGCCATATGCTGCATGGAATTATCTGGTTTAGTCTTCCGTTTGCAGTCACTGACAGCAATGAGCACAATTAGCTGTTATAAAACAGTATCTTTTCCACGTGCTTGTCAGAGTGTGTAGTGGGTTCTTCCATTCTGCAAGCAACCAAGGAATGAGAAACAATTATGCATGTGGATTAACACCATGTCCAAGCTTTTGCAAACTGTTGGACCATTAATATTAATTTATCTGTTTCTTCACCCATATCAGTTTACACACCAGCTCATGTTAGGGTTACTTTTTCCCCTCTTGTAAAGAAAGGCATTTCTTCAGCAACAGTTATTTTCACTGGGAATAGAAGTGCAGAATTTCTTCACTGTCCTAATCCCATATAAAGCGAACGCTTCTGAGTAAAGGCTTCATTAATCCTTGCATGGATGACTACCTGCAGGCAATACTGTTGCAGGTGTGTTCTGTATCTGGAGGGCATCCTCTCCTCCTTCATGGACCTCTCTCTTCCTATGTGATTCACTACTGGAATGCCCATTGTTTGTGGAAGTGCCATTGACTGGTGACATCCTAGATCAGTTTATTACACAAAATGAAGAATGGATAGATGATTTCTTAATACTTCAGAACATTGTTAAATGCCAACAGAATATGTCTAAAAAATGTGCCTAATTTCTAAAAAAATGTGCAGTGAGAGGAGAGAGTCCCTGTACTACCTATTATAGGAAGGAACTGGACTCTGATTCTGGATTTACTGTAATGAAAATTATTTTGGGAGCTGGGATACAACCTTCAGCTCAAACCAATAGTAAGATTCCCAGTCTGGGTTCGTCTGGGATTTGCCATTAATTCCCTTTTTTATTTTGAACCTGCAGCCTTGTGAACTTGTGAATTTTACCCGAAAAAACTGCCGTAAGTGGGGGACATCTTCTTTTACCTCTGATTCCGCCTGGTCACTCTTCTTAAATGGAATAGTCTTCACTGAAAACCCTATGAACTGGTAGTTTGTATCTGGGTTTATTTGACTGGTAGTTGTTAATTGTGAGAGGGTTTCAGCAGGTATCTGAAGCAGACTTATGCTTTTTGCTCATTTTTCCTGTGTGTTTATTACAAAAACACTAACAAATATCTTTTTTCCTCATTAAAGTGAATCTTTGGCATTGTGCCAACACCCTTTGGGGAGTTCTCTGAGAGAAGACAGTATTTGTATATCAGCTGTCCTCCAGATTATGTATGTTCATTCTCAGACATGTGCTCAGCAGAACCCAGGACAATTTTTTAAAATTCTTATCCAGTAAAATTGCGCTGTTCCGAGTATTTGATTGTAAAAGAGGAATGTGGTCTTGCACTGACAGACTCTGTCAGTTGTCTGAACTTTTAGTCAGGTTCTTTATTGAAAGCAAATGAATATGTCACTATTTTAATACATATGAGTCCAAAATAATTTAATTGCTCTCCCTCTCTTCCTTCCAGCATGCTCAACAGGTAAGCCCATCTCTGCACATCCATTCTTTTATGGACTTGAAGAAAAAACTAACAGTGTTTGAGTTGTGGAAAGGTTCTCACACAACTTTTCTGCATTGATATACAGACACATGTCCAGCTTATCCGACTGAAGTGGTATTTGCCTTGGATATGTCTGACGACGTTACGCCAGCTGCATTTGAAAGAATGAGGAACATTGTTATGTTATTGCTGAAGACTGTTAAGATCAGTGAAAGCAATTGCCCAACAGGCGCTCGTGTCTCTGTTGTTTCTTTCAATACCAATATGCACTACCTTATCCGATTCTCAGAATTCCAAAAAAGCAACTTGCTGCTACAAGCTGTCCAGAGAATCCCTCTAGAGAGATCCACTGGAAAACGAAGTATTGGGGCGGCCATGAGATTTGTTGCAAGAAATGTCTTCAAACGTGTTCGTCAGGGCATCCTCACAAGGAAAGTTGCCCTGTTTTTTGCCAATGGTCCGTCGCAGGATGATGTTGCCATCAGCACGGCTGTGCTTGAGTTGAGTGCCTTGGATATCACTCCAGTGGTTATTGCCTTCAGTGAAGTGCCAAATGTCAGACGTGCCTTCTCTGTAAGTAGATGGCCTATTGAAAACTGAGTCAGTCACCCATTTGCTGAGTATCTGCTAGGCTTTGAGTGAATCCTGTTCTCAAGCCACTAAGTTCTACAGGAGCTGTCCAATCCCTTTATTAGAAGAGTATACAGTAAATCTTACTATTTTAACAAAGAAACGTGATTCACTTGGCTATAATGATCACCATCTGACCTCTCTCTGCACATGAATTATTAATCACTGTGCTTTTAGGGCAAATCAGAGAATTTTCAAAACGCTGTGTTAAATTTCACTTATTTACTTATGCCATTTTATGTCTGAAGTTGTGACGTAATAATTGTTTGACTAACAAACTCTGGCCCTAATTTCTAGAAGAATTAGTAGAAGGCTTCAAGTACACTAGTTTTTTTCAAAAGTACATTCAGTTAGCAAAGCTCCTTTTGATATATTTATTGCCATTAGTACAGGAGAAAATGATGACATTTTGTTTTAAAATATGACTTTATGCGAAAGATAGCAAACAAAAATAAGCAGTCCATTTTACAAAGTACCAAAGGAAGGCAATTCTGAATTTATTTAAGGTTTCATAATATAGATTCTATGTTCTCTGTCTTTTCAATTTGTTTAATATCATCTGTGCTCAGTTTTAACAAATTTAAATAAAATTATTTCCAGCTGTTATTTCCTCAAAATTTTCCTTCTAAAAGGAAATATGTTCACTTGTACATGATGAAAAGTGCAAAACTTGGAGTCTAAGCTCTGATGTAGCAACATCCAAGTCTGCCCTTTATTATTCATATTATGTTTGTTCTCATGCAGCCTCATATTTGTTAGTTGATTCCTGTATTTTTCTGGCTGAATGATAATTTAACAGAATAAAAAAATTCTGCTGATACATGAGAAGGAATCTTATAGTTTATTACCTAGGTTGCTCCACAGGATAAACAGGAGCAAGAATCAGTATTTTCTTTACTTAGTATAAGCAGATTACAACTCTGAATACATGTGACAACTTCTGGTGACTTTACCTAAATCAGCCTTCAGAGTAGAAAAGTTTTAAAGAGCTGCTTAGTAGGGGGAAAAGCAAAAAATTCTCTGCCCAGCACTCCTTTAAGTTAGACATGATGGCAAGGCAATCAGCCTCACCACCACCCCCCAAGTAAATATAATTTCCCTTGTTCTTTCAGATGGGCTTCTGCCCTTGCAGTTGAGAGATGGTGTAATCTTTATGATCCTACAAGTCTATAGCCACAGATACTTACTGGCTTTACTTTGCTTTAGGAGCTTCTGTTTAGAGATCACTCACACAGTCATTGCCAATTCTAATTCCTTTGAAGAGTTCTGTCTATAACATCCTTTATAGAGGTTAATCAGAATTTGTGTTGTGTGTAACACACAAAGCCAAAGTTTAATGCAAAGAAGTAATTATTTCTTTGCTCACCATTATATCTTATCCATATATGTTCATTTCCTGTAATACTGTGGTATTTTAGAGCCATTTTTATTTATCTTAGTCCACAAGGAAATGCTTTTCCATTGGACAGCATTTGGATGAGGTTGGGTGGTGGTCAGTGAAACTGTAGAATGCTGGAGCTTCTTCAGAGATCCTCAAGCAATTCTGTGGTCAAATCTTCTACTGTGAAAGATTGTCTTTCTTCAGATGATCACAGGAAACACATAGGTTGTTCTCATGCTAGAACTTTCTAATGCTAGAATTTTCTCTCCCAAGAAATCATCTTCACTCTTTGTCCCAGAAAGTGCTGAGATATTCTGCCCTTTACTCCATAGAAAAATAACACCCATTAAGAAAAGAAAAAGTGATAATCCTTCACTGGCAGAAAAAAAAAAAGAAAAAAGAAGAAGTCTTAATACGTTTTGCCCATTTTCTAATGTTACTTTTGTGTCTGCTTTAAAACACAGATTGATGACACTAGAAGATTTCAATTATTTGTTTGGGAAAGACAACAGGATGAAAATTTGGAGGGCATCACATATTGTACACTTTGCTTTGGTAAGACATTATACTAATTGCATCCGTTATATTGGTCTATTCACCATTTCAATGACAAATTCTATAGCTTTTATTTTGCAAAGTGGTGGTGGGGATTTTTTATGGTACACCTTAAACATGTCTGTGCTGAAATACAAAAGAAAAATATTAGCAAACAACGCTTTGGTCAGAATCCTACTGCCATAAATGGTTCTATGAGGAGTTTGCAGAGATGTGTTAAGAACAGTATGGTTGGTTGCATGGAGCAACTCAGCCCAGCTCTGCCGCCCATGGGGGTTTCTGAGTGTTCCCATTACCGGATGGCTACAAGACAGTGCTGTGCTGTTTCTTGTCATCTCCAAGAGAAACTTCACTCCTTTACAGTGGAAATTTTACTCCCTTTTCTGTCTCTGACATTCTGGCTTCCAGCCAGTTGACCCCCTTCTGCAACTGGGCCTTCCTGCCCTCTGTGACAGATCATTTCAAGTTTACAGAATACCACTGCTGAGGGGTTACAATTCTAACTCTCTCTTCAGTGGATGGTAAGAATTAGAATCTCAAAACCGCAAAAGCTGTGTAATTAATTTCTGTCTCAGCCATGTGAAATGAATTACTGTGTTTACCATTTCCTTTTTAACAGAAATGCACTTAAAACAGCAGTATGATTTTGGGAAACCAGGCTCATTTGATATAAATTCTGTGCTGTGAGGGGGGAGAAGCTACTAAATGATAATATGTCGAAATGTTAAACAATTACCTGAGGTGAAAATTAGAGTTTGATTCTGTGTCCTTTACAATGTTTAAATTTGAACAGAAGAAAATTTCTCCAGGGAACTGTTATCTATGAAATTTTACCTCATGAATGTTTTTCTGCTCTCATGCATGAATAATTTCCCATGGTATCTCAAAAACGTCTTCAGCAAGACTCATCTGTCGTTCCTTACTAGAACAAAAAGATTTCTAGCTCCCATGTCGTTGGTTGGTGGTTTTTTGTTTGGGTTTTTTTTGGTTTTTTGGTTGGTTGGTTTTTCGGTTGGTTGGTTGGGTTTTTTTGTTGTTTGTTTTTTGTGGATTGAAGTTTGAGAAAAATAAAAAAGATTTTGTAGGGGGCTCACCCTGTCTGGATGCCAGGCACTCACCAAAGCCTCTCTCTTTCCCCTTCACAGCTGGGCAGGGGATAGAAAATAAAATGAGGGGTTAATGAGTTGAGATAAAGACAGAGAGAGATCACTCATCAAATACTGCCATGAGCAAAACAAGCTCTAATTAGAAATATTAATTGAATTTATTACTAACAAAATCAGAGCAGGATAATGAAAAGTAAAATTAGACCTTAAAAGCACCTTCCCCCCACCCCTCCCTCCTTCCCAGCTCTACCTTCTCCCCATCAGTGGCACGTGGAGATGGGGAATGGGGGTTATGGTCAGTTCATTACACATTGTTTCTGCCACTGGTCAGGGAGAGCGTGGGGTCCCTCCCATGGGACATAGTTCTTCATTAACTTCTCCAACAGGAGATGGGAGTCCATCCCAGAAGTAACAGTTTTCTGCAAACTGCTGCAAAGTGAGTTCATCCCACGGGCAACAGTCCTCCCCAGACTGCTGCAGCGTGGGTCACTCTTCCATGCGGTGTAGTCCTTCAGGCACAGGGTCACAAGTCTTGCCAGAAAACCTGCTCCAGCCTGGGCTCCTCTCTCCATGGGTCTGCAGGTCCCTGCCAGGAGCCTATTCCAGCATGGGCTTCCCACAGGTTCATAGTATCCTCTCAGGCACCCACCTGCTCTGTCGTGGGGTTCAGGTACAGGCTGCAGTTGGATCTCTGCGTCCCCGTGGATCTCCATGGGCTGCAGTGGCACAGCTGCCTTACCATAGTCTTCATCACAGGCTGCAGGGGAATGTCTGCTCTGATACTTGGACCACCTCCTCCCTCTCTTTCTCCACTAACCTTAGTGTCTGCAGAGTTGTTCCTGTCACATATTTCCACTCTGCTTTTCTCTGGCCACAATTAAATCTACACAATAACTTTTTTTCTTCTTGTTGTTCTTAAATATGTTATCACAGAGGTGTTTCCACCATTTCTAATTGGCCAGTGGCATGTCTCTCTTGGAGCTGGCTTGCATTGGCTCTGCTGGACATGGAGAAAACTTCCATCAGCTTCTTACAGAAGCCACCCCTGTAGCCCCCTACTGCTACCAAAACCTGGCCAAACCTTATACAGATCTACAGGACTATGTAAATTTTTTTATTAATCATTGCTTTTGTTGTATTGCTAAATAGTTCACTGCCTATTGGCTCTTCCTCTCTAGATAAATGCAATCCAAGAACCAACTGTGAGGTGCCTTTTTCGCCCCTGGTTCAGATGGATATGGATATCACTTACATCATGGACAGCTCTCACAGCATTAGCAGTGAAGAGTTTCAGAGAGCCAAAGACTTTGTGAGCAACATGTTGGATCAGTTTGTCGTTTCCTCACAGCCAAATGAATCATATGGAGGCATCAGAGTGGCACTGGTGCAGCAGGCTCCCAGGGGCTTCCTGCCTGACAGAAACCAGACACCTGTGGCCTTGGAGTTTGATCTAGTCACATACAGCAGTAAAGATTTGATGAAGAAACACATCCAAGAGTCTGTTCACCAGCTGGAAGGGCCATCAGCCATTGCTTCTGCTCTACAGTGGACAGTTGAAAACGTGTTCTTTAAAGCCCCCAGACAAAGAACACACAGGGTCATATTTACAATAGTTGGAAGCAAAACAAGCACATGGGACAGAGAAAGGCTGAGAGAGATTTCACTCGGAGCCAAGTGCCAAGGATTCACCTTGTTCACTCTTGCACTTGGCAGCGATGTGAGTGACGATCAGCTGGTGGAGATGTCAAGCTCCCCCACAGACCAGCACTTACTGACAGTGGGCAGGGTTTCCACACCAGAGATGGTGTATGCTCAGAGGTTTAGCCGGGCATTCCTAAATCTTCTACTACGTAAGTATCACACAGTGGCATTTGCTTCAGTTATGGAACAAAAGACAAATGCCGTGTAGAAAAAGGTAGTCAGTATGTATATGTTATCATTCAGTTCCTGGTCATACTTAGCTGCTTATCTTTCATGATCAGTTTACCTTAGATGCTGGATGTTAATGGAAGTGCCAGTAATGACAGAACAGCATTCTATTCTAGTCTTAAGTAGTCTTTTTCCCTTAAGGTTTTATTTAATGTGTGGCTTTGTGGACTCCACTTTCACTAAAGATGGACCATTCTTCAGCTAAGAGAATGTCATCATATTCCTGATTTAGGCCCACATTTCTCCTCAGACCGTTGGCAAATCCAGATTTACTGAGCTGTTTATGCCTATTTAGGCTTTGGGACAGGTACAGGACAAATATTTAGCACATTTGACCTTAACCTCTATAAAGAGCAGAGAGAGGACTCACTTTTCAAGACACATTCATGCAGATTAGCAAGTCTTAGATGCTTTGACATGGAAACAAGAGAATATCAAAAAGGAAATTGCCATTTATATAAAATCCCCATCAGAAGCATATGCTTGCAGATGTCAAATTTTCTATAGAAGGATAAATAGTGTATTACAGAGCAAGACAAAAGTACGAAAGATTGGTTCAGGAGTCATTCTCATCTAGCTGATCTCTATTATAATTTTCATTTTCCTGGACATGGTGTCCGTCACTCTGGATAGAGTATGTTACATAATGAAAGACGCAAATTTCAGTTCACAAAAACAGCCATGTAGCGTATTTCATTAACCATACTGGGGTTTCAAGGACTTTAAAAACTCACCTATGTTACCCGTGCTTTCTCACAGAAGAAATGAACAGTTATCCTTCACCTGAACTTCAAGAAGAGTGTGAAAACTTAGACCGAGGAGACATACAACAGGAAGCACCTATGACAGAGAGGTTGGTGATGCCTTTTCCTGGTCTTAAAATCAAGAGTCAAACACGGTTAGAAGGGGATTTTACCTTTGTATTTATTTTAAGGATCCTTAGGTGCACCACATCCAGGTTGAATGCACCTCAATGCACACCGCAATGCACGCACACGATAGATTGGGTGTAACATTACAGGTGTTACTAATTAGCAAATCTATCAAAAATTCCCCAATGAGAGGCTCTAGCGAGCCCCCCTCCCCAAGGAACCTTCCCCTGGGTGGTTCTATCTTAGTTTACAAAATGTGTTCTGGAGAGGACCTTGGTGTCTGGGACATTTTGATCCATAACTATGAAGCTTCTGAAATGTTTAGTCTCCTAGCTTGACAAACAAGTCCAAGAACGTAGGCTAAGAACCACTAAGAATACAGAAGTTATAAAAAGGTATAAAAGGGGTATAAAAGAAAAGGCAAAAAATCATCATGGCATCATTGGAAATCGCCTATTTAACTTCTTGAGTGTGCACCTCTGTAAGATTTCTCCCTTTGGGTTACTAGTTACATTCAAAGTAGTTATAATAGAAATGGGATCGATGTCAACATTTTTTTCATGTTTTTCAGAAGGAATGAACCAGATGCATTTTTCAAGGTCATATTGGTGCTTAAATATTTTTTTTCCCCTCCCTGTCCCTGGAAGGATATCTTTTCCTGGAATGGCTGAAACTGGTTCCAGTCAAGTTTTAGAAGACATGGGAAAAAATGAAAGTAGAGTCATGAAGAGTATGAAAGAGAACACCAAAGAACCTGCATACACAATGCCAGAAATGAGAGATGATTACGAGGAGAATGAGTATTTCACAGAGGAAGATGCTAAAAGGGAAAAGCCTCAAGAGTGTGGAAAAGCTCAGGAGAAGAACAAGAAAAACTTAGAGACAACAGTAGAAACTAGAGGTGCCTGTAATGATTATGGTATGATTCTAGAATATGAAAATCTCTTTTAATTCAGTAAAAGGACTAAATTGTGAAGGACTCAGTCGAATATTTTTACAAGAAGAATTCCCAATTACATTTTCCCAAAACTTCTAGTCACCATATGTTAGTATTCAGTCCAAATCTATATAATAGTTAAAGACTGAATTACAGGTGTCATTATAACTTCAGTTTTGATTTATAACTTTTTGATAATATCATATAAAGTTCTAATCCCCCTTACTAAAATAGTTGATCATTTTAAAATCCCCAAGTTGCACTGAAATTAGTGAGTTACTCCTGCTGCTAATTTAGCTCAACATGGGGGAATTAAATATATCTCTGCTACAGTCTGTTCCTGTAGGAAGAACAGGATCCATCAGCAGAGGTATCAATATATATTCTTCATGTTTTTAACTTTGCTTCCTAATGATGCATTTTTCATTGCAGATTTGCCATTAGATATAGGTATGGGAAGCTGATTGTGAGATTATTTGTCACTGACGTTCTTTTAACACTATTGAGTGTTTTTATTGTTTAAACTACAATTAGAGAGAATTTATGTGAAAATAAATGAAAAGGTGTCTGGACAGTTTTGAGTGTGGTAGCTCATTTCTACAGCTGTTATCCCTTTGTTTTTCATCCCTCTCCACTCAAGAATGGTCCTGGAAATGTCTGGTAGCCTCATTCATGATGAGAGAGGAGCAGTAACAGAAAGATATAAATAAATATATAAAAAATTTAAAATATTTCCTTTGAGGAAGTAGTCATGGTCACTGCATTTAAGTGAGAAATGACCTAAGCCACTTATGAGAGGTGTGTGAACTGCCTTCCCCAATCCTGTGTTGTAATTAGTGACCCAACAGTTGACTTCTAAAAACATGTAGCCCAGTTCCAGAACCTGCCTTTTGAGAGATGTACTTTGTACTCATCTCTTGCTTGAGATTTTGCTTTTCAGTTGGTTTGGAGAAGGTTATGTCATTTTAAATCTTTAAAATGTATTGGTATTGGGATATTTCTTCATTTCTCAGTTCTTCCTCTTTAATGTTGTACCGACACAAAAGTCTAGAGCTGCCTTTCTGTGTTCTTTTGAGTAACTCTGAATGTACACTGGTGAAAGATGATTTGATCTGTTCTTACTGAATACCAGATTGCTACAAAGTATGCTTCTCTCACCTTCTTTGCTAATTTATGCAATTTGAATCTGTAATACTCTTGGATTTGGCTAAGAGACTACCATGGATAATTTAACAACCTGTGTATATTAATTTATGAAATTTTATTGATGGATACCAGTATAAGAAGTTGGAATAAAGGAGAGGGGAATTATTAAAAAGTTTATTCTCCTAGTCCCTATGGACCAGGTATAGTTACTCTAGAATCATTTTAGTAAAAAAATTATGTTAGAAAAGTAAACACCTTTTAGCATTCCTTCTGTTTCTGGCAATGAAAATCTTGTTGTTTCAGAAATTCTTTCTGGGTAAAGCAATCATGAAAAGAGGGTCTTCACGCTGGCACTGTGGGCTTATAGATGAATACTTTGTGAATCTTTGTAAGACCTTGAACACTGGCTACTTTTGTCTGGCAGTTTGCACTGAATGTTACTTTTCCCTGAATTTACGATGCTGAGAAGGGTAGACTTTTCTTTCATTAAATCTGTCTCTTATTTCCCTTTTCCAGATGCATGTGACCTTGTTCAAGATAGTGGAGAATGTCAGAATTACATTTTGAAGTGGTACTACGACAAAGAGCAGAAAATGTGTGGTCAGTTCTGGTATGGGGGCTGTGGAGGCAATAAAAATAGATTTGAAACACAAGAAGAATGTGGATTCTTGTGTATAGAGTCTTCCTAGTGCAGAGACACTTAAATTACTTTAATTTGTCAGTTAGACTATCAGGTTGATGTGGAACAGGCATTCAAAGAGGAAGCTTTACATAACCACTTGGCTCCCATATTTCAGTTGAAAGAAATACTTGATTATGAAGTTATTATCTAGTAACATAATTGTGAAAATAAAATTTAGGCTATTTCTCCATTGATCTAACATGTTGAGTATTGAGAAACTCTTGTTAGCCAACAGTGCATTGTTTAAAAGGCATGAAAGTATTGAAACTTGACTTTCTTCCATAAATACCAGAATGTGCACTTTCTGAATATCTGCATAAAATAAAGCAGTGCCTCAGAGAATTACACAAAATAATATCAGATGCAAGACACTAACATCAAAATGTTTTGATGTGTTTGCTTACATTTATCCTGCTTATAGAAAATATCAGAAGGCATTTAGATCTCAGATGACAGAATTCCTAGAACTTAATTCACTTAAAGGATTTAAGAGATTTATTACTATAGAGTCATTCTTGGCTTTTTTTATTTTCTGAATATTCCAACATGTGAATAAAATCAATCATTCTCAAGTGTTTTACTTCTGCTGTTAGTTCTTGAAACAGATGTAAGCATATTTTCATGGTGTGGCTTTCCATTGGTTAATAAGCAATGGTCCCCTTTCCTTGTTACCAGATGTTAGACAAGTGCTTTTATTTTAGAACATTAGATTTTCATGGTTGCTCTTGAGTGAAAGAAAAAATCCTGAGGACATCTGATTGAGGACAGTAAATGCAGTGCCCTGCAGAAGGGTAGGACTTAGGTGAACTTTCGTACTCTGATGACTTACCCAAACTCTTTTGTTGCCCACTTTATGGCTGTAGAAGTCCTGGTGCATTTAACTTTGTCACCATAGGCCATTCTGCAGAGGTGGCTGTACTCACCTGGAATTTTGTTCTTCTCTGGATTCACTTACAAGATACAAGAATAGATCTAGCAGCATCTTTCTATATGCTCCCTTGAAAAAAAGAAAAAAGATTAAACTGGAAGAAAAGCTGTAAAAATTATGCAGAAAATGTATCTTACTGAAGAAATAAAGTGAAGTAATGACATATATTCCATATATGAAGATGGATGTCACTGGATATAAAACAATATTTGCCAGCTTTCCTTATACAAAATTTTAAATTTCCGTTTAAAAATATGGGGTTTGCTCTGATTCAGAGGAATCACATGCACAACAGTGAGCCCTTCCTAGCAGAATGGAAGGGCTGGTTATACTACTATGGAAAGAAGTTCTTGTCCACTTGTAGAAGAAGCTAGCAGGGAATTTTATCATCAGTATTAGAGGGGCCCTGCCTCCGGGTGAAGGAGAGGGATAACTGGGTTTTCTGGACTGTGTGGATTTGATGGCCCAACATATAAGCCCTACAGGAGTACAAGACTTTAGTAGACACTGGTGCACTGTGTGTCCTAATGCCATCAAGCCATGCAGGAGCATAAGCCATTTGTATTCCTGGAGTGACAGGAAGATCCCAGCAGCTGACTATATTGGAGTCTGAGATTAGCCTGAGACTGGGAATGAGTGATAAAAGTATCCCGTTGTGACTAGCCCAGAGGCTCCATACATCCTTGGCACAGTCTCAGGAGAGGGTATTTCAAGGACCCAAGAGAGCATTGGTGAGCTTTCAGTATAGCTGTCCTGGAGACAGAGGAAATTAAACAGCTGTCTGCCTTGCCTGGTCCCTTGGACAGCCTGTGTGTTGTGTTGCTGAAGGCTGGAGAGCAATAGGTGCCAATCACTACCACAGCAGTGCACTGGAAGCAATGCTGCATCAACTAAGACTCCGTGATTTCCACCCATAAAATGATTAGTTGACTGAAGAGCCCAGGAGTGATCAGCAGGACCTGCTTGCCCTTTAACAGCCCCATGTGCCCAGTGAAAAAGCTTAATGGAGGATGGAGGCTGACAGCAGACTATTGTGGCTTGAATGAGGTCATGCCACTGCTCAGTGCCACTGGACCAGACATGCTGAACTTCCATATGAACTGCAGTCAAAGGCAGCCAAGTGCTGTGCTACAATTAACACTGCTAATGCCTTTTGCTCAGTCCCTTTGGTGGCAGAGTGCAGGACACGCTTTGCTTTCACTTGGAGGGATTATCGTATACCTGAAATCAACTGCCCCAGGGATATAAAAAAAGCTCTACTGCCATGGGCTGGTCCAGACTGCACTGGAGCACCTGCAGTACATTGTGCCCCCCATTGTGTGGGGCAATACAGCAGAAAAAGTTCTTGAGAAAGGGAAGAAAACAGTCCAAATCCTTTTGAAATACAGTTTTACCATAAAACAAAGTAGAGTAAAGGGGCCTGCACAGGAGATCCAGATTTTTAGGTGCTTCTCCTGGCACCCTGATTACCCATGTTGGATTGGATGTTCTGAGGGAGGCTTTCCTTGGCACATCATGCAACTAATGCTACATGGAGTAAATGTGTCACATTGATCACATAATGAGTTCAAATAAGAAACCCCAGTCATCCAAGAATTTTGGAAGTGATCATGGACTGGCCAGAAGGCAAAGATTTTGGAATGTCACCTGAGGAGGAGGTAACACATGCTGAAAAGGCTCCACTATATAATAAGTTAGCGGAATACGAGAAGCAATATGCCTTCTTTCCTGATGGACCGTGCCATGCTGTGGGAAGGCACCAGATATGGAAAGCCACTGCATGGAGTCTCCTACTACAAGTCAAAGAAACTGCTGAAGGAGAAGGTGAATCGAGTCAATTTGCAGAGGTCAAAGCCATCCAGCTGGCTTTAGCCTCTCTTGAATAGGAAAAGTGGTCAATACTTTATACTGATTCCTGGATGCTGGCAAGTGCCCTGTGGGCCTGGCTGCAGCAATGGAAGCAGAATAACTGGCACCATAGGGCTAAGACCACCTGGGCTGCCATATTGTGGCAAAATATTGCTGCCTGGGTGGAGAATCTGGTTTTGCAGGTACGTCATGTAGATGCTCTTGCACCCAAGAGTCGGGCCACTGAAAAATGTAAGAACCAGCAGCTGCCAAGACTGAAGTGGCTCAGGTGGATTTGGATTGGCAGCATAAGCATGAATTATTTCTATTTTAGTGGGCCCATGACACCTTGGGACATCAAGGAAGAGATGCATTATATTGGTGGACTTGTGACTGAGGAGTGGACCTAACCATAGACATTATCCATGGATGTGAAAAATGCATTGCAATTAAGCAAGCCAGGCTGTTAAAACCTCTTTGGTACAGAGGACAATGACTGAAATGTAAGTATGGGGAGGCCTGGCAGATTGACTATGTCACACTCCCCCAAACCTGTGACGGGAAGTGCCATGGGCTTACAATGGTAGAAACAACTACCAGATGGCTGGAAACATACCCTGTGCTCCATGCTACTGCCCAGGACACTATCATGGACCTTATCAAAAGGAAATCTTAGGGCACCACAGTACTCCAGAAGGAAATGAATCAGTGGAACTCATTTCCAAAACCATCTCGTAGATACTTGGGCCAAAAAACATGGCATTTGAGTAGGTATATCACATTCCCTATCATGCAGCAACCCCTGGAAAGATCAAACAATGTAACGGACTGTTAAAGACTACATGGAGAGCAATGGGTGGTGGGACCTTCAAATACTGGCATTTAGTATTTAGTGATGGCCGCCTGGTTAGTGAACACTAGGGAATCTGCCAATCAGACTGGCCCTGACCAGTCAAAAATTTACATACTCTAGAAGGGGATAGAATTCCTGTAGTACACATTAAAAATGTGCTGAAGGAAAACTGTCTGGGCTATTCCTACCTTAGGCAAGGCAACCCTATTCTACACTAGTCCCAGCAGCTAGGAAGGACTGCCATGGTTTAACCCCAGCCACCAACTAAGCCCCACACAGCCAAGGAAGAGAACTGGGAATGTAAAAGGGAAAAAACTCAAGGGTTGGGACAAAGGCAGTTTAATAGGTGAAGCAAAAGCCATGCACGCAAGGAAAGCAAAACAAGGAATTCATTCATCACTTCTCATGGGCAGGCAGGTGTTCAGCCATCCTCAGGAAGGCAGAACTACCTCAGTAATGGTTACTTGGGAAGATAAATGCCATCGCTATCAACGTCTCCCTTTTTATCCTTCCCCAGCTTTAGATGCTGAGCATGTTGCCATGTGGTATAGAATAT
Organism: Ifrita kowaldi; assembly: GCA_013398055.1. Classification (NCBI taxonomy): domain Eukaryota; kingdom Metazoa; phylum Chordata; class Aves; order Passeriformes; family Cinclosomatidae; genus Ifrita; species Ifrita kowaldi. The sequence continues at coordinate 153,402 of VZRS01010459.1, read as the reverse complement.
CCCTTGGATCAGTGTGGATTGGCTGTCCCAGCTGTGTCCCCTCCCAGCTTGTTGTGCCTCTGCAGCTTTCGTGATGGCGAGGTGGGGTGAGAAACAGAAAAGGCCTTGACTCTGTGCAAGCACTGCTCTGCAATAACCAAAACATCCCTGAATTATCAACACTGTTTTCATCACAAACCCAAAACAGACCTCCATACCAGCTACTGTGAAGAAACTCAGCTTTACCCCAGCCAACAAACACCAGCACATGCTCCACCCCTATCGGCAGTGGGTTGGCCATGGCTGGATATCAGGTGATCACCAAAGCCACCCTTCATACTCTTTCCCTGCTCCAGTGTGGGGTCTCTCCCACGGGGTGCAGTCCTTTGGAAAGAGGCTGCTCCAGCATGGGACCCCTACAGAATCACCAGTCCTGCCAGCAAATCTGCTCCAACATGGACTCTTCTCTCCAAGAGACCGGCTTTCTAGGTGTTCAAGTTTTTGGTCTATTTCTAGACCAAATAAAGTCTCTGTGCCCTTTTTATAGCCCTACATAAAACTACACTTCTGTAGACGGATTATGTTACAGTTGCAGTCAGCCATTCTTGCCTGTCTCACCTTTTCCCCTCAACCAGACCAAATCCCTGAGCAAAGCTTGAGTTACTGTGGAATTCTGGTAGCAGCCTTTGATAGACTTTTGTAACAGCTGATCATTTCATGCCTATATAGTTATAGTCCAGGTGTCTGTCAGGCCTGTCAGGTGAAGAAACTGTTCAAGCGCTTGAAGGTGTTTTTAGTGCTGTATCAGGGTGTCCATCAATGACAAATCCGAGAGTTTACACAAGCCAAGAAACTGATTCGTCGGAGTTACACCACTCTGGGGTTTTTAGTCAAAGGAGGTTTCTCTGCAGATATGAGTTCTTCTAGGTGAAACCTTCTGCTCATTGGTATCACCTTTGCTTTGTCAAGGTCAATGTTCCCTGACCGTTTTACCTTCACAGAGTGGTCTTTGTGCTCTTTTCTGCATGGTATGTCTTCTGCTCTTGGGACCTGACATTTTTCAGGGGATGAAAGAAGAGAGAAGGAAGTTTCCAAACAGTCTCTGTACCTCTGGGGCAATTATTTTGCAGCCTCATAGCAGTGCTGCTCCCCAGCAACTCTGCAGGACAGCCTGTTAGTAGGTATACCTCACTGCTTCTCTCACATGAAGCAAAAAAAAAAGATCCAAATGACTTCAGAAGCAGCTGGTGTAAGTCCAACTCACATCAAATATGAATGTACCTTCTGGACAATAGACACCTTTGCCATGTCCATCCACTGTTTCCTGAGTCAAGTAGTGTAGTGAAGTGTTTTGCATGACCCATTTCTCCCCTGATTGCTTTCTTTCTGGGTCGGTGCATGTTTCATGTTCCAGGGATGTCTGTCTGCAGATTTTAAGATCTTAGGGAAAATCTTCTTACTTCCAAATCCCATTCCTACCTTTTGAAAAAAACCAAAGTAAATAAGTAAGAAAAACAAAAATCTTATTGTTAGCTCTTAAGTGTGTCTAATGGAAGATCATATCAGTTTCATCTGAGGAATATTGTATTTGATTGTGAAAACCAGGGAATGCTTGATGCCTTCTTCAAATTAAAACACCTGTTAGGAGGAAGCTGTGTATTACGCCTTTCCAGATACTTCTTGCTAACCCATAGAAACAGCTGAGAACACAGCTATTGGAAAAACCAATTAACTGTGATCTACAGCAAGGGAGGTCAAAGGTTTACTGTAACAGAGATGTGAAGGACAATGTTCTCTAGTGGGATCTAAGGGGGAAATACCTTATAATTTCTCTTCTTTAATTAGTTTTCTTGTCTAATTTAATCCACAGCTTTAAGTTCTGAGATTCTCTTATCTTTACACTTTCTGTGACAAGAAATCTCTGAGTTGCTACGGAGTTCCCAAGGCAAGGCAGTGCTAGCAGCCACAGCCCCAGGAAAGGGCACGTCTGAGGGGCCCTCAAGAGCCAAATCTGTAATTGCTAGAATTGAAATATAAAGTCAGAACTGCCAGCACTGGCAAGAAAAAAAAAGGATGTTCCAGTAGTTGAAGACCATGTTGCAATTATCTTATCCCTGTTCTGTTCCTGCCTCCCTATCTCAGCTGTGCCTAGATTACCCCCAGTATCTGTAATGGAGTGCAGGAGACTCTTCCAGAGGCCTTAGATCAGCAGAGCCTGAGCTCATGAGGAAGTCCCTGGCTGTAGCCTTGCTGAGGTTTTAAAAGAGCTATCAGCTTTAGGTCCAGAAATATTGCATTGCAGTAGTTTGCACTGACGCTTGTTTCCTAATGACTTGAATACACATGTATGTGTTTTTATACACTTATCTTTAGTAAATATTATGCGAATAATCCTGGAAAATAAATGTTTTGTTGCAGCAAGTGTTCTGTCATCAGTAGACTCATAGGAATGGATTTTTCTCAACTAAAATAAGTTCACATAAATGAAACCTCAGAGCACAGTCTTGCCCACTAAAATTAGTGGAACTAAAATAGCCACTCCATATTTTGTAAAAAGATTTTCACCACATATTACTTTAAAAAACAAGATGAAAACCTTTTATGGAAAATAGTGGTATATCAATATAAGATACCCAACCTTCCTGAAATCACAAACATGCCCATTTATTAAGGACTAATAACTGTTCAAAACACATTTTTTAAAAATAGTTACCATTTGATTAATAGGTGGCCAGTTAAGTGTTTTCCACTTTCCTTCAAATTGGAAAAAAAACCCAGCAGGATGCACCAGGAGTTCAATAGGGCTGGCTTTTCCTGGTACACATGCATGTTAAAATCCAGCTTCTTCGACTTTCTGACTGTGGCCATTCTTTTCACCTCCCTCAAAGACAACCACCAGGACCAAAAGAAAGACAAGTTAACATGGGATATCCAGGTAAAAGAAGTTAAAAGGTTGAACAAAAATTCTGAAAATACTGTGTAACTATGATTTAAAATAATTCTTCAATGTTTTTATGACATGTTTTCCTAACTTTTGTGATCATTTTTCTTTTCGTGGGTGCAAGGATTTGCTGGGAAAAGGGTACAGTATTCCTCTAGACAGTCTGAATGTGTGAATGCAATATTTTTTAGGGTTTTCTCTTGCAATAATTGAAGATTTTGAGAGTTTTGCAGAGATGTTAGTGAGTGTTAAGTCAATGTTACTTTTTTTTAAGCTGTGTGAAGATACCTGCTGCAGTGCCCACTTTGTGGTTTTGCCTAGGAAAAACACATGGGAAATCTAACTGCAAGCATTAATTCCTGTGTTTAGGATTTTTTTCTTCCTTTTTTTCTAGTTGGGTGGTTGGTTATGTGAAAAATTCATGCACATTTTTATTATTTCAGGAACAATGGGGAGGATGGGAGTGATGGAATTAGAGGAGAAGAGATACATTATTTTCTTTCTTTTCCCTTCTTGACCTCGAAGTTACTGAGTGGTAAAAATGAAATAATATACTATATTTTGTCACTAAGAGATCTCTTGGGGTTCCTGGAAAGAAAGGAGAAAAGGGTGACATTGGATATCAGTAACACTTAGTCATCTTTTATTGGTCAGGGTTTGGATTAAAGAACAATAGTATGGCTATTTCATGAAACTGTCCCTGTGAGAAATGTCTTTAATAAACTCTCAAGCACAAGGCACAACTTTTTATTTGCACTTCTTTTTGTTTGAATTTCTATCAGAAGAGATATTATAGGACTTAAAATACTTCTTTGCTCTTCTGAAAAAGGGCGAACTACTGATGAATAGCCAGTGGGTAGTTTTGAAAACAGGGTATATATTCAGTAAAAGAGGACAGTGTAGGACAGGGTAAAAAACAGACAAGATTGTTGTAGCAGTCTTTGTCATAAAGTGGTTTTAAACACATGTGCTGTGCTCTGTAATAACTACTTGGTACCTCACTTCCAGATAAAACTTTCTTATCCTTTCTGTCCTTAAAGAGGTGCCGAAGGATACACAGAGGTATATGTGTTCCAAATATTGGGCAGATAAAACTGCAAGTTTTAGGTATTTATAGTTTGCATGTAAGTATTGTTAGATATATAGAATTTCTTTTTTCATTTATTTGTGTCATCTTCCACCACCAGGCCTAGTGCTCAGCAAGTCTTTCCCAGTGATTACAGTATTAAATGATTTTTTAGTGTCCATACACAAAATTTTATTTCGAGACCATTACCACTGCATGGTTTCAGGAGTACTGTCTTTGAATTGTTTTTGCTGTGTTGGTTGCCAGTTCTTTCTGTGTCTGCAGTGTTCAGTGATGAAATCAGACTGAACAGGTAGATCCTCTGGAATCTTCCTTGACATCTGTAAATACAAGGAAGTATGTTATACATAGGAGGAAGATGTAAAGAAAAAGTTAAACCTTTCAATACAATGAATCCCAGCATGTTGCTGTGTGTTAGGTCACACAAAAAAGCCTTTACAAGACAAAGATTTGTTGTCATTTAGAAACAGGTCAATTGTAAACAGCCTGGCTATGATGGTTTGTGATGAAAACAAGAATACAAAGGACCTCAGGTAAACATTTTTAATATTCACAAGAGGAAAAAAACCCCAAGCATTAATGGTCTGTGTGTGTTAAATTTTTTGTACACATTGATTTTTACGGTCGAAAAGGACAGAAAAACCAAGAAGTAAGAGTCGTGCAGTAATTAATATACCAAAAGCATGCTATGTTGTGTAATTGTAAGGTACTGGATGTGTAAGTAGCTGAGGATTGAAGCCTGGATGTTTTTCATAACACTAATTTTTCAAAACTCTTTTAAGTACTTGCTTTTAACCGGAAAATGAGATACATATTGCTAAGAGACAAAAGCAATTTTAAAAAAATTCATGAAACTTCATTATTACCAATAAAATATCAGATTTCATTCCAATAATGCCACCTTCCTAGAAATAATGCAGAAGAATTGATAATGTAAGGAACTTCTCCTGTGCCAGTATTTTTTTCAAGCTGTGATAAATTCTGCAATTATACCTGATACATTGCTGTAGTTATCCGTAACAAGCTATTAACAGAGGCCTAGACAGTTTTATTATAGTAAGCTAAGACAGAAAACAAGACAAAAGGCCACAGATTTGGTCATGCAGAAACTATCAAGTATGAATTGATGCTATTAATCTAATAATTATCATAATTTTAGTTCCTAGGAATGTTAGTTCTTTCATTAGTGGAAACCCTTCCTAAAGAGGTTTTCTACCTTTGCTCCTTAGTCTCCTTTCTGTGTGTATCTCTTGTTCAAAGTGCTGTGGCACAGGGGCTTTTGTAAGGACTTGCTTTCAAGAGCAGTTGGATATTTTGTAGGTATGTATTTACCTTTTTGTTGTTCATGCTCACACCTTCTACAACATTCATTGCATTCTCAAATATTCTGTATAATTTTATTTTAATACTTAATTCAAAAACAGAGTAAATAGACTGATTTTCACAATCTGGTGGAATAATTTAGCCAGACAAAGACTGAAAAATTTTTTGGGGCTGAATGTGCAGTATGAAACCCCAATCAAGTCTCAAAACAATGAAAATTGCATAAATAGGGCTGATGAGTGAAATTGGTACTACACTTTAGGCTTCAAATAATTAGGCTGCTTTACATCTATACTCTCAGTGGATGCAGAGCTATCACTGCAGAAAAAACAATGTCACTGCTGAACGGCATGGCTTGGTGACACTGTGGGCAGACCTCTGACCCAAAGCTTTCTGTAAGTTGTCATTTGTATATGGAGTAAAAAAGAGTAAGAAGTACTTCACACAGTTTGCTGACTGATATACATTCCCCCACAGATGTAGAAAATCTGCCAGAGGCTTGTTCATGTTGATATCACTGGACATTTTCAATGTTCTGTGCACAGAAATTGCCTTTAATATTTTGTCCAATATTTTTACTTACACAGCAATTAGGGAGCAATTAGAAGTTTGGTTAAACAAATTGAACTGACAGCTCTTCCCTGTTCTCGTGGGAAATCAGTGTGTGCTTCAGTAAACAAGTAGATAAATCACACTTTGGCAGCAGCCCACTTCTGCCACAGACAGTATTACTTGAAGAAAATATACCACAGTCAACAGGATAGTTGTGGCAGATTAAAAGGAGGAGTACTTTCAGTTGTGTGAAATAAGATGTTGCAAGTCTTGTTATCTTATGATGCTGCAGCAAAGGAACAGCTGCACCTCATTTTCCTTTTCTGCAGTAAAAAATTATTGACTGGTCATTGTGCAGTTTGGTTTGGGTTTTTTATGCAAATCTATGACTAATCTTTTGTGTTCCATATCCTTGTGTTTCAGGGAGAAAATGTTGTCATAATTGCTTGAGAAGCTGGCATTTTTTATCAGAAGAACTTCTTGTCACGTTTTAATTGCATTTTTTCCAACTAACTAGGGTAAAGCTGCAGACAAGGGACTTGCAGGAGAACATGTACTGAAAATACATGGAGGCAGAATGACAAGTACATCATCACTGATATTCTTTAATGGATGTTTTTTATCAGGTTCCTCCTTTATGTCTGCTGATTGCACACTGGTATTGATTTTTAAATGTTATGTCTCTCATTTGCAAAAGCTGTTAATGCTCTGTCCCTGTGTAAGTCACACTAAATAGAAGGAATAACCATGTCTGCATATCCTACTATGTGTGCTCCAGTTCACCTTCCTTTTTTGCCTTTTGGATAAAAAACTACTGTAGAAGAAATTAGCTGCTTTAAGAGCAGTGTGATGGTCACTTTTATTCCCCATTAAATTCTTTGTTCTGTTTTTTTCTAGCTTCTTATGTGTTTCTTTCTTCCTTTTCTTCACAAGCTTTTCCACGGCTGAATAGTAACTTCAGATGTTCTCTGCTATGACAGGGGCTGACAAGGGCTGGCTGCTCCCTGCTGAAGCATGTGCTAATTTTATTTTAAGGACTGTATTTTTAAATGGACTTTGAACATCCTGGATGAATAACTCAGTTAACAAAAATGAGCTGAACTACTAGAAGAAAATTGGTGCTTTGATGTTATCCATCCAGGCTGTTCATCTCTTAAAAGTGAATATGGTGTCAGATCTGATGCTCTTCTTTCTTATTTCTCATTCATAATTAATTCAGTGGAACTTAAGCATGTAGCAAGTAAGGGAAGAAGGAAAGAAATCTGTTAATTTCCAATAAAAAATGAAAAAATCATGTCACCTCTGTATGTTGTTCGAATACCACATATGTAACATGCCACTATTCATAGGGCTATTCCAGGACCTGCTGCTCTGAAAGACAGTTGAAGTGACAGGGGATCTCCAGGATGCAGGGCAAGACCTAGAATCCAAATATTTTCCCATTAGTGGAACCTATGTTAGTTCTTTTTCATTTTTAAGGGAAAATAAGGAATGAAACAAAATGTTTTCTTCCTGTTGTGGTGGTCTGGAGTGGTTATTTGTGCAGTGTCCTGACAACTTCCAATGATGGAAATTGTAAATTTTAATTTACAATGTTGTAAATTGCATGATTGTATTATGCTGTGAACTTCAATATTTTATTAAATAAAGGAGACTGTGAATCCATCTTTATGTAAGCACAAATCAGATACTTCTGAATGCAAGTGGCTAATTGTATACCTATAAATGTATTTTTCAGAAGTCACCATCTAAACGCATGATTTGTGTGTGTTTGAAAAGTGTACCTGACTCATACTTTGAGCCTCTCCTTTTAACTGATGCAAAGGAGAATGATTACAGTAATTTTTGATTGTCAGTAGCACAGTAAATTTTGCAATTATGTCTTCCTAACAAACCCTTTAAAAGTACCACTGTGGGAATTCAACAGTATGTATCTTTAGTCTCAAATGAAAGAAGCTCACTTTAGAAAGATTTATTTCTTCTTTGACTTTCACTTTGCAAGTTCAACACAGTATAAAAGACAGATTGGGTTCATTTTTCTCTCATTAATTGTTACCATTGCTAAGAAGTCTGCAGCTCTTGCTAAGGTGGTATTTTCCCTGTACATCTTTATACACATGATATACTGTGAATTTCTTACAGCTTCGAAATAGGACTAAAGGTGAAATGAATTGCAACAGCCATGTTCAAAAATTTCTGTAAGTACTAGACATCTGTCCTCACAAACAAAAACCCATACGTTTCCTCAACCTAAATGAAATTAAAATAACATATATATGTGTATATATACATATACATATACATATACACATGTGTGCATATATATGTGTGTAGATACATATAAACAAAAAACTAAAATAACAGATAACAGGTAGTGAAACCTTCAATTCTGCTGTAGAGTTTCAATGTCTCCAAATCATAATGGACATTATATAAAAAATATAAAAATGTATAATGCAATTAGCCCTTGGCTTTGATTGCTTTTTCCCCCATGAGTAGTAAAATATCTGAGCAGTTAAGAGTGATGAAGAGAACATAACTATAAATTTTTTCTTTTTCTTTTTTTTTAGGGGAATACATGACTGAATGGACAAGCCTGATTTTCTGTACATATCTCAAGCAAAGTCCATGTTTCAAACACAGACAATGCACCACCTCACTAAGCAGTCATGTGCCCATGTACGGCGTTTTTATTCTTGTCCTCAGCCATGTGAATTCATTACCTACATCTACAAACACAGCTATAAGCATTCAATCCTGTTTTGATATTGTAAGCCTAGGTAATCGCTTTCTTCCCTGATTTATTAATATCACGTTGGTTCTGTGTTCAGCACACCTGTGAATTTATGGTCTTAGCAGGCAGGTGTTTGAAAAATGATGTTAGGGCTGAGAATGCAAAAGTATTTTTTGGCTTGTTTAGATCGCTTTATTTTACTGAAGTTACTGTAGCATAATTTATTAGAAATGTTAAATGTCTTGGTATCCAGTGGTTCCAGTTACCATGAGGTAAATTTGCATTATTTTTCCTAGTTTATCTCTCCTAATTCCTTAGGAGTTGACTGTGCCAAATACTGTGAGTTTCTACAACAAGAAGTATACTTATATCTTTAAACTCTGAGAGAAACCTCTGAATGAAAATGTTTGGCGTGGAGTAGGCCCAGCTGGTGCTTGTCCTTTTACTCCATTCTCCAATAAAACCAAAAGGAATTTAGCAAGCATACATAGCAGTGCAAGACAATAATGCATCTTAAGTCACTGAAAGTCTTAAAACCTGTAGAACTGTGGAAAATAAATTCAATGTATATTCCAACAGTGATTTCAGCTTTTGTTTTGAAAACTCTTTAGGTGCAACATTTTTCAATTAAACTTTCTTTTTGTCTTTCTTCAGCTTCCTGGGATGGTAAGTACTTCTTACTCCTATGTTACTGATACTAATGGTACTGTTTATTTGTCAAATTGACCTAGCAAGATCTGACAAGCTGTGAACTACTTTGATTGTATAATGGTAGGCTCCACTTAACCAAATATTCTGGGATATGTGTTTCCTTCACAGGGGTTAAATCCTTCATTGAGTCAGGTGTTTACTGGGATGTCGGTTCAGTTTGCTCATCCACTTGTAGGTAGGAGAAAATGAACTGAAAAACAACATTTTAAACTGGATGTAGTTTCTTCAAATCTTTTATATATCACAAATTTCTATTTACATGAAAGATCCTGGGTCTTCTTAGAGGCTTGTATCCTTTTGTTTCAGTGATGTTTTATTTAACCCCATTGGTAAGGGTATTGCTGGCAATAATGAAGTAGTATGAGTTCCTCCTTTGTAATTTCCCCCTATTCTCCATGTTCCTGTGCTTATTATTTTTTATTATTTCTTTCTGCTTGTACCTGAGAGATACAGCTTGCATTATCCTTCTCTGACCTTTCATAATTCTAATTGACTTGCAGCTTCAGCACTGCAGATTGTCTTCCTTGTCCCTTCTCTGACCTTCTTTTCTGTTCAACTTCACTCCCACCAGTTCCTCCACTGCTTCACACTGAGCTGACAAATAATTTTATCACACCTGTAATTTAAAACTTTCTCCTCTTTATTTGTTCTGATTTCAATACTGCTCTTCTTTTGTTTTGCTTTGTGGGTTTTTTGTTGGTGTTTGGTTTTTTTTTCCCTGACTATACTCAGTACTTGGTGTATTCCATGCCCAAATGTGTCTGATACCAGTTATGTATAGGAAATTATAATGGAACTCCTGTCCTACACTGAATTTGGCTGGAATGGTGAGTCAGTGATCTCCTTCCTTCATGAGTGCTAAATAAATGATCTTATTGTTACTGTAGTTACGCTGCCTGCTGTAGCCTGTGATTTTTTAAATTACATTTTTCTTCATGATGCAGCACATTGTTTTCTTCAACACCACTTCTGCTTTTAGATGTAATACGATGGCTGGAGTAATTACAAGATGAAATGTGTTTTACTACAGAGATGTCACATTCATTGTAAAACCTGAACAGTTCTCTTAGTAATAATGCAGTAATAATACCATCAAATCAGTATCTGAGCCACACAGAAGTACTTGAATTAGTGTAGGCCCACACTGTGCCACAGAGGGGCTTTAAAAGGGAATATTGTGTGATGAAATAGCAGGGTACAGCTATACACCCCGGTACAGACAGTTGCAAGCTCCCTCTGAGCTCAGTAGTGCAGGTCCTTCCTCTGCAGGCTCACTCAGCAAGGGGGCACAGGCTGCAGCAGATTTGCATTACCAGAAGTTCAGAGTGCAGGTGAATGTAGACCTGTCAGAAGTTGGACAAAACCAAGATTATTTCTACCCCTCTTGTTGTCCTGTGCTTAGGTGGTACTGGAAAAGCAACTTCTTTTCTCTACTGCAGCTTGTCCATCTGTAAATAGTGCTAATATAACTTAGCACTACTTTTCAAATATCTTTGTAAAACATTTTCACAAAAAAACGCAATTTTTACTCTTCTGTGCTTCACTTCAGTATTCATTGGTCAGATTTTTGTCTAGCTCCCCACGTTTCTTTGTGCTTGTATCCAGTGTGGGATGTAGTTTAGCATTGTGTTATATGGCTTTTATGTGCATTACTCTCTATGTCTGAGATGTAAGAGAACAAAACAATTTGGGGGTGTTTTTTGTTTCCTGCTACTCTGTTACCACCACCTTATCTACTGCTCAGAGTTTCACAACAAGAATACGCTACTCAATGCACTAAAAATATTTCTCACCAGAGATCCTCCAGTGAACAGGACATTGGATGTGTGATGACATTCATTCCCAGGAATGTTTTCAGGAAAACTCTACAAGGTACTAAAATGGGAAAAATAGCTGTGATTTATGGCCATGGACCAGCTTCTTCTGTAAAACAAGCTATTATGGAGTGCTGTTATGGAGATGAGAGCAGTAGAAATCATTCCAGTAGTTATTATGAAGTTTCTTGTTTTGAGGGACTGCATGAAGAAGGGATGGGTGTGGAGCTTCTGCTTCATGAGAAAAACTGCAAAATGCCTCTACTTGCCTGTTCTGGTGCAGAGCCATCTTCTCTCATGTAGATGTTCTGACCTACTTTTACCTATGAGTGAATGCAGATTCACTTTACTAAATGAGTTCTCAGAAATGAGTAGCACTCTGCCACCTGATGTGCTTTCCTCTTGTGGTCTTAGTTCCCATTCTCTGTCATTTATTTTACAGAAAATGGATGAAAGGCTGATAACTGGGCTTCTTCCATCTTGCTTTAGGAGCACAGGGCAGGGAATATACACCTGGAAAAGGCACCCTGTAAGGTAGTGAGACTGACAGTTCATGCACTGTTTTCACAAAAGAGAAACTGAAACAGCATGAGCATAGGAAGTCTTTGGAACTGGAAGTCATGGACCAGCTGAGCAGCCTGACTACTTAGTTGAATGTTGTCATCCACATTGCAAATCTCTCCTATCCTTTGCTGCAAAAACTGCACTAGTTATGTTGTTAAGTTAGATGGCCCTTATCACTGATGACTTCAAAATCCTCAAGCTAAAGAACTTTTTGTCTTGCAAAGTTTGAGGTGAAATCAATAGTGCCCATAGAGCAGCTAATGAAAATACAAAACCTCTTCTGAGGTGTTTTCTACTTTTTTCTCTTATTTTAAGTAATAAAGCTCAAAATTATTAGTAGTCACGTTGCTCTTAATAGGGCATTTTGTAGAATTACTATAGGTAGACTCTATTTCTAAAGTAAATTGCTACATGCTGTAAGTTCACAAAAGTATGGATTTATGTTTTATTATTTTGGTGTTTAGTTTCTGGAAGGATTTTATACTCTTGTCACATGCTGTAAAAAAAAATGTTAGAAAGGAGTTCATAACTGCAGTGGTTCATTTAATACTGCCAAGTAGCCCTACCGGGAAATATGATCTGCGTATTATAAATGTCCTAGGAAATAATGTAATTTCATTTTAGATGAAAAAGACCAAATATAATAACATATAGTTGGCGTTAAAGAACATGTTGTGGAATGAGGATGTATTTCTATGAAAAAATGTAAAAAAGAATGTACAATAACTATAAAGTTTTTATTGAGAGTAAATTATTATTCTGTCTGATTAGGAATGAGTAAAATGATATATGAAAAAATAATTGTAAGAAGGACATGGAAGATTTTTCCATTAAGGAAATTGAGTTAGTGATTTAGATTCTGTTAATGCTCACCAAAAATAATATGTGATCTTGCAAAAATTATAATAATACTGCTACATAGGAAGGATTTTAGGAATTTAGAGGGTGTATTCTTCCTTTTTGCCCTATATTATAAAGAAAAACTCTTGTTTCAAAATTTATTGGGTACTGTTTCTCTAGCACGCAGTTGAAACTCATGGAGCAATGCCTAAGATTATTTTTGCCTATTAGATGTTCATTCTGACTGGCATAATTAAATAATATTATCTGGGAAAAAGACTTCCGTGTCACACATCATCTGTGAAAAGTCTATATTAGGTACAGTGTAACTAGTGTGAAAAATCCCAAAGGAGAACTGTGTTTCTCATTAAGACTGAATTATTTAGTCCCATTCTGGTGGTTTCTATTGCAGATGAGTTATTTGAAATGGAAACCTCTTCCTTTTCCTCAAGTGTCATGCTCTGCTTAGAGGTTAACAGGTGAGAGACTGAAGCTTACTGAATATCTCTGTTCTTGTTCGTATGCCTCAGGCCTCCTCATGAGAGCAAGTCCAGCAGGAGCTGACCTGCAGCTTCTTTCACATTCACTAGATTTTACTTATTTCCTAAAGCACTTTTTGTCTTCATCCAAAAAGATGTGACTTTTATCTAAAACCAATGCATTAAAAAAAAAAAAGTTTTAAAATACCATAACAAAAGACTATGTAGTTTGCTAAAGTTTTGTGTACTCTGGCATCCAGCACAGTTTTAAACTTTGTTCACCTTGCAAAATCACCACAAGGCGCCAATGATCACTGCTGCTGCTTGCTCTGTGTCACATCCTGGGCAGATAGGGAGTTTACTGTCTTTGTTTCTCTTGTAGAAATGTGAGAAAGTTCATTTCAAGCTGCATCTGTTAGAGCAGAGTCAGTGGTGTGAGGGCAGACAGACTGGGCATGGTAGAATTAGTTTGGCTGTTTCAGATCTTTCCATAAGGATAAGCAACAGTTGTCTGGAGACAAAGTTCATAAGCAAGAGTGAAAGTGATCCAAAAAGCTGCTACCAAGTGACCTGGAAGCCTCACAGGGGTTCTGGCCCAGACAGATGATGTTCTGGTCATTACATTCCCTGCATATATGATAGTGAACTCAAAAATCTAGCCTTTGTTTATTCTGAAGAGAAGAGTTGCTGCAGTAACCCCTGAAAGTTGTTTTGTCAGATATTGGGGATCATATATTTTATTGATCATACATTGTGTAGTCATCATATAGCTAGAGAGAAAATTCAGCCATCATCTGGGTTGTTTAAATACAGAAAATGCAAATGGGACTGAGTTCAGAATTCATTCTAACACCTAATTTTCTTGCTACCATAAAAATATAAACTCTGCCTGTAAAGTGAGAATGAGAAGAGTCTTGTGATTGTCTGTATCCTTTACGAAGTCTGTTAAATTGGGAATTTAGACCATATAAAAAGATGTTGAGCAAAAAGTCAGAACTACTAAGGAAATAAGTAAGGTATAAATACAATCCTCACATTTATCTAAATTTAAGTTTATTTAGGTCCTTCATTTTTTCATTCATTCAAGTTTTCCTATTGATAAGTGCAGAATCAGACCACCATAGCATTCATATATATATATCTGTATGGTGTTTGTTATAAGTGTGTAAAATCAATCCAGTCACTTAATTTGCTGCTACTCTTGTATAAAGCGCAAAACTTTGCCAAAATCTTCTAATTTCCACAAAACTAATGAATTTTATTATTGTTTTCTGAACAGGATAGGACAACTACACACCGGAAGAGCCCAAGGAAAAGCGTAATAGACTCCACTTTCAGAATAAAAGAGCTGTGTAAGTCCATTAAATAATTATTCGGACAGCAGAGGTTAATAGTGGATAAGATTTGCTTTCAGAGCACTGTCCTTATTGGGTATTTTCAACAAGTTTTCTGTTTGATTGGTAAAATTCTGCTTGATTTGCAAGAGAATAAGTGGAACTGGACTACAAAAAACACATTAGAAATTGACATCATACCATGTTTGAAAAGGTCTAAAATTGTTGTGCACAATTTATGACATCCCTTGTGTTATTTCTGTGTTTATTCTGACCTTTACAGTCATGTGAAACTAGTCATTGTGCCCTTCTGAAAATTTCCAAATGCTGTAACATTTTAATATTAAAGTGCTACTTTTTTTTGTTGTTGTTGTTACACAAAGGCATAAATACAATGAAAAAAGAGAAGTCAAAACTGAGGAAATCAGCCGCTGCTGGCATCCGGTTTTGTGATTCCTCCTGCCAAAGGCATTGGTTGATTCTGAAACTGAATCAAAGTAAAAAGGGCTCACTTTCAATGCAGAGATTCACTACGGAACTGCCCACTAGGAGACACATTGGGAAGTGCTGCAAAAGGACTGCAGAGCCAGAGTTCTGATTAGCAAAGAAAAGATGAAGGCATTATGAAACATGAAGTTTCCAAGCCATTGTCTTCAGGGTTATTTCCCTGAAGCACAACTAAGGACAGTGTGAAAGTTCCCAACATTTTCCTGGTTCCCATTACTACTGTATAGAGGGATCTCTGTTATGTGGGCGGGCACAGTGTCTTCTTACAGCTACTTGTTAGGGCAGCTTTAGCACAAACCTGGAGAAGAATTTGAATTCTTGCATTTAAAAAAATAGTGACAATAATAGACAAAACAAAAAATTTTGAAAGCCTGCTCTTGGAGGAAAATAGCTAGAACAGCTGTTTGAGAGTTCTTGTTTCCATCTTCTTGTGTTTAGAAACACCATCTCTTATTTGCAGTTACCCCATTTTGAGTTTTCTCTAGCAGCAGTTCACATTACAATGGATCATGGCTGATAATAGCAGTATTATTGACTTGTAAAAATCGACTTTAGTTTTGCCCCTGTTTCAAGCTGTTCTTTTCATTACTTTTCTCTTTCTCTATTTGCAAGTGAGTGATTCACATAAACCTCCATCCATTTTCTGAGTGAATCCTCTCTAAGGGGGACAAAAAGCCTGATGCTTTTCCACTCACCTGCTGTGAGCTAGCCTTTTAAAGTACAAGGTTGTGTTTTGGTTTCTCTCAGCTCCATGCTGTTTCCAAGATTTAGGTGAATAAAAACTGAACTGCAGAGTAGGTATCAAAATAGTCAATAGCTGCTTAGCTAAAAGGAGTGGATCTTCTTCAAGAAAAAGTCCTACAAGTCATTCTTAGCTTTTTCTTGAATTGCATTTCCTGAGAATGCGTTTTGGAGTTTGCAATCAAATGTTAAAACATGCTTTGTAACTTTTATTTTGAGTTCTTTCTAGCTTTCATGCCTTTCCCAAGGTGTGAATTCCAACCACAGATACTACATTATAAGAAGAAAATTGCTAGCACCATAAAGAGATGAAATGGCTTTTCCTTGCAATTTTCTGTTATTCATTTTCCCTTCAGAATGCATCAGCAATGTTTGTTGAAATGATCTGATGATGGCTCTCCTAAAAACTTGCAGAGGATAAGTCATTTTTAGCAGTTCTGCTATGAAGGAGGAGACCAGAAGGCAGGGATTTCAGGTGCTTCAGACAGAGTTGGAGAGACATATCAAATTAATTGCAGGTAGAGTACATGGATTCTCCAGTTTCCATATCTTTTAGTTTTTCATTTTTTCTTTTCTCATGCATTCTTAAGAGGAGAAAGGGGGATGTTTTGCTGTTAGGGACTACAGCGCTCCACAGAGATGAGAAATGTTTTATTCCCATCTATTTCTATCACAAGTTCCTATAGGAGCACTCTTTAAATCTGCAAGCTCGACCAAGCATGTGAATTGGGAAGAGATTCCCTCAATGAAATATTTGGTATCTTGAAAACAAAGAGGATGCAGAATATGGGGAGAAATAACCAAAGAAATAAGTTTCTGTCTTTATAAGCCTATGTTTGTGTTTGTTTTGCTTGTCAGATGTCTGGGAAGGGGAGAAGGAATGTGCTCTCCTTGAAAGGCACACAGTAACCCAAACATAGGCAGAAGCAGTTCATGATTTTACTCTGAAAGTACACGGCATTCCAGAGAGCTGTCTGTTTCTCTTCAATGTTTCCAAGAGTTAGAGACCAAGGTTACTAGAAAGATACTTTGTTTTGAAATTGCAGTACCCGTTTCTCATGCCTCAGAGAAATAAAATATCTCCATTGCTTTCAGAAACCTGATAATACACTCGAGCACTTATGTTAATATGTAGCCTCTATACTGCACAGATGAGGCTATTGAGAAGCTGCATCCTACCACAGTGTTTGTCCATCTGGGTTCTATACTGGTGTTAATTGGTTTGCAAGGTGCTGTGAAGTTTGTGTTTTACTTTTTGTTTTGCTGTTGTTGTTGTTTTTAATAAACTACATTGCAGGGTTTCCATTTATCCTGATGGCTCAGCTATAACCTGTATATACTTCCTTATTAAAATGTTCTGCACAAAAGTCATCCACAGGACAATTTCTTTCAGATGAAAGAGAATTGTGAAGTAAAAATTAAATTTGGCATATTTGTGAGACAGCATGCATGTATCCCCTTTGCAATTTACAGCCTGGTCTATATCTCACAATGCGGAATTGTCCCCCAGAGATACAGGAATCTGGACTGATGAGGATAGAGTGCAAAAAAGAAAGAGTTTTCTTTGTCTTTCAAGAAACCTTGTGAAGCTCTGATACAGAAAACCAGAAGAGATTTGTAGGGAGAAAACACTGTGGCTTAATTTGGGTTATGTAATTTCAAGTCATCATAAAAATGGAAAACATGTTGACTGCTCAAAGGTTGCACATTTCATGAAGCTTCAGATAATTATTTTAATAAATTAACCACAAGAAATGAGCATGTGCCATAACTCCTTATAGCTTATTAATTATAATACATTCAACACAGAATATCAGCTTCCTTTTATAGATGAGTCAATTCTGATATAATTTAAATTGCCAACTACTTCACATATTAAACTTTTTAATGTGGAATTTTGCTGTACCCAATATGACATGGAAGAATTGTAGTACAAAACAAAAAAATTTTAACAATCAGAATTGCCAGTAAAAATACTTTAGTTATGTCATATAATACTGGGTTTCTTGCTGATCTAAACTTCTCTTAAATATAAGCATCTGAGCCTATTTTATAGAGGGAGACTAAAATTAACTTTATAGAAGAGATTAGTTTTCTTATAATTACTGTAAAAGAAGAATTGGATCTGGATATTCATAAAGGACTGGTTACTGTTTCCTTCATTAAGTTACAAGGTGAGTATGGGGGAATAAGGAAACTGCACATTCTCCATTCTACAGTTCAAGAAGCCTTTTCTAAAGTATTTGTTATTTGTTCATTCAAATGGAGGGGAAAAAAGTTAATATTGTGATTGGAATAGTTGTGTCCTTAGCCAGGCTGGGCAAGTAAGGAGGAAAAGGATTGAAAGTGGGGCTGTCCCACTCTGTTCTCTGCCATCACCCCAACTGTCCTGATTCTGCTGATAATGGTATTCTCAGCATCTTTTCCTCTTCTCTCTCCTTGCTCTTTCACAGCGCAGTTAAATATTGAAATCCATTCTTAATTCTACCAGTTCTTGTTCTTTCAAACCATTCTTTTTTCTCTCCCAGTCAAAATATTTCAAAAAATGATCATTTATAGTAAGAAATTTACATCTATTTTAATTATTTCACAAAAACCAAAACCAAACACAAAATCATCAAACTACTTGGAGACATCTTAATTCTGTGACACAGCTGAAGTTGTTTGATCCCTCTGCCCCATCTTTGTGAAGTTGACCGTTGGTTCTTACTTCACACATCTTAGCATGTCTAGCACAGAAGTACTTGGACATTCTTGGAAATGATTGCTCTGTAAGAGGTAAGGAAGCTCTAAAACGAAATGGATGCACAGAATTATCCATTGCCATGGCTGGGTATGTGTGATGTGTCTCCTGGACAGTGCAGGTTGCATCTGAGCTCACACCCTGCTTTTCCTCTTAACCGACCATTAAATTTGTCTCTAACCTCTGTACTGCTGGTCATCTCTGTAAAGTCTGCAGGAAATTCACGACTCTGAGACCTCTACCTTTCTGTCACATTTAGTTGAAAATGGCCAACATGTTCACAGTTCTGCTGTGGCAAGAATAAACAGACAGACACTGTAACAATATCAACCTCATTTTCATTGGAAAGAAGGCTAGAAAAGAACTGTAGAAAAGCAGGATTGGTACACTCCACCCTTCCTTCTCAAAATGGTCAGATTTTCATTGTACATGTGGAAAACTTGCTTTTAAAAACTTTCTTTTTAAAACTAGCCCAGGTTATGAGATTGTGAAGAATTTTACAGAATGTCATATTTCTAAACTGAAAATGAAACATGGGTTAAAGCAAGAAGTAGATTTCCAGCTAATCTTCTCTGACTAAACTGTCAAATAAAAGCTGGCCCAGAAATTTAGTTCATAATTCATGCCATACATGATTAAACCTGTGGTTCTGGATTCTGAGTCGTTTGTGCTTGCTGTGAAGGTAAACCACAGGACTGCTTATGACTGTATGATTTCCTGTGGCTGGTTTGTACTGACTAATTCACTCTGGCTTTTTGATTCTTTTTTCCTCTTTTGAGAAAACATTCACAAAATACAATACAGCGTAAAATGCTCATTTTCTCCAAGCGAAACAGAAAAACCAATAGGTGTTCCAGCATAGCCTGTCTTGTATGATACATTGATATGCATGGAGTTCCAAAGCATGTGTTACTTTTCAGTGTGAGGAGTGAACTGGGCTTGTGTGTGATGGAAAAGTGTCATTGAATGCCAGGGGCTTTTTCTTTCACTCAGTCTTTTTACAGCTTAGGACATAATGGCCTTTTCCTGCCTCAGTCTGAGATTAAAATTTTGGCTTGTGCTAGTTAATACAAAGCTATACATTTATGCATGTTACATTTTTATTGCAAGATGAGGATTTATGAATTTTAAAAGTCATGTATTCTGTCTCCCTTGGCAATACCCTTTTCATTCTGCCCTGCATAGTTAACTTAGCTGGCATTTAGAAATAGATTCTTTTCGAAATTTGCTTTGCATCCTGGAGAATTTCCTGACTTTACACTTTATTTCTGTTTTCACTTTTGCTACCTTTTATTCTTGGGATCTTTTCCTTTTCAGATGCTAAGGTATTCTTGCAATTTTTGTTTGAGAAGTCATTCTTTTGAAACCTTGCACAAGCAATATATCAAAAAGAAGGATTTAAAAAATGTTGTTTGAAATAGATGCCTTAACTCGTGCACCCCAAAATTCCAAGAAGTAGTAATAAAAATGGGTGTGTCCAAACCTGGTTAGTAATATACTCAGGAGATGAAGCAGAGAAGAATAAACTGCATTCTGGTGGCTGCTGCTGGCAGATGGTTATGGCTCAACTTTCATTTCCAACCTTTTCCTAAACATTCTGCTTTTGGCTCAAGCACAGATTCCACTAAAATCCTGTAAGCTGTGCCAGAAGTGCACCCTCTAAACTGCATCTCACAGGCAGATGTGATATTTACATGGAACTGCCAAGGTAAATCTCATCTTGAAGAGATTAGTGGAAAGCCCAAGCTCCTATTTTTGAATGAAAAATTTTGACATTCTGGAAACAATAGAAGATGATTTTGTCCTTGCCATCACTCCTCCTGAATATGGCAAGTTCTACAATTTACTGTAACTCATGTTGATTCATCTATTTATTGATTCATTTCAGATTCAATGGTGATTATTTTAATGAGGTAAATAACAAAAAGGTGTTTTCTTCTTGCAATGTCACCTTTTCATACAGTGTGTGCATGGATGAAGTCAATTTCATTTGCAGATTAGCCCATTTGACCCCATTGCCTTCAAAGACGTAATATTCTCCTTCTGATCATCTGCAACACTAACATCAGCCATCCTTGATTCGGGATTTGAGAGGGAGTTCTTTGTTACTCAGCTTGCTTGCATAATTTTCAGGTCTTTGTCTCCCCTGTGATTTTTAGACATACTCTCCTTGTCCTTCCTTTCCAAAAACCCTTGAAAGATCACTTTCTTTGGCAGTGCCTTTCTTTTCCGTGTATCTAAGAATATTAACTTCTTTCTCCTAATTATGCTAGCAAGGTCTCTTGTGATACAGTCTCTTCCCAAGAGACTATACTTGATATCTCTTATCAAATCACTTCTATGTAATACCAATGTTATGTATTGTAATAATATTCTATTTCAGCTTCTTCTAGTCTCTGATTCACTCATTCAAAACCCAGCTTTTACAGATATATGTAGACGATGATTTTATGCATAATTATCTCCTTTGAAGCTGACACTTTGAAGAAATCAATGAGCTATGGAAATAATAAGGTGAGAAAACAGGCTTCATTTTAGTTGCTATCCCTATCCTGCATTCTAGAGGATGACTGCCAAAGTGGTGTCAGCTGGAAGAGAAGAGTCTCTTGGAGGCTCCAACCAGCACAGCACAAACTCATTACAGTGCAGGATGAAAAACAGTGATTTTTAACACTTTTTTTTTCCCTCTCCTTGCAGGGGAAGAAAATCTGGACTGTTATTTCCACAGGTAAAAATAGAACTTTTCCTTCTCCTTTCAGAGCTCTTGCCAGCTTTACTTTACTGGTAGTGCTAATGGTTTTCTTCCTCCCAGAATCCGTGGCACCTTGGTGCCTTATGGCAGCTGGTCTAATTTTGACCAGAAGTAAATCACCTGAGCAAAGCTAAGTCTTTGCTTTTTCTGTGGTAGGGATATACTAGCCCATGAGTATTTGAAGTTGGAAGGAAAGGGGTTTTGTGATTCTGGCTGAATTTTTACAGTCTCATTCAGGTAATTCGTAACAGTCTTGCTAACATCAAACCACTTCTGTTTTCATGGAAACTGAATTCCATTCAGGAAGTTGTTTTAATAAAAATACAATTTTCTCTCCCATTTTACAGAAACCTGTGTGCACACAAATAAAATTTCATTATTTTTTCACAGGCCACCCCTGTTGGAAAGTTTATGCTGGAGTTACTGCAAAAATCACAACTTTAATTTTCAATATGGCATTTTTGTATATAGCAGTTTTGTGACCAGTTGCCCTTAATGGATTCTTTTTTGCTCTGAATGTACTTAAGTATTGTTTGAACACAGGCAAACCTTGGTGCTCACAACAGCCCAAAAGTGTGAGTTTCATCACTTAATTCCATGCTTTATGAAATAGTATGTTCTTTTGTACTTGTTTATCTCACCTTTTATGTGATGCTCTGTAGTTCTTGCATTATGAGCATGAGCAAACAGTTATTTCCTATTCAGTGTTTCCTGCCATTGCTTATTTACAGATCTGTTATCTCTTTCTTCAGGCTTCTGTTTTCCAGATGCTGACTCTGAGTCTAGTTAACTGCTCTTTATATGGAAACCATTCTTTACCCACAATAGGCCTCTCTGTGCCTCCCACAGTTGTATTATATATGTTTTCATTATTAAGGGGAAGCGCTACACACATTATTCACAGTAAGAGGGCACCATGGATTTGTTCATGGTGTATTATCCTATTCTTTCCCTTATAATGTCTAACATTTGTTGTAACTTCTGGATCAATACCGAGTGTCGAGTTAATCTTTTTATAGGACTGTCTGTTGTAACTCCAACATTTTTTCCCTGAACAGGACTGTATATGCAGGACTCATTCAGGACTGCTCATTATGTACACAAAGTTAAGGGTGGGCTGTGCTTGCCATGTACACCATTTTTACCTGCAAATAATTTAATTTTACATGGGATCATTCAGCCATCCACCATTATGAAATCCTTATGTAAAATTTTTGCAGTCAGTTTTCATTCCTACTGCTTCAAGTAACTTACTGTCTTCAGCCACTTTGGGCATTTTGCTGTTCCTTTCTCTTTTCTAAGTCACTGATAAACATTATGAATGACTGATAGCTTTACTCTACTGGGAAAACTGATCTATTCATGATATTACATATTGTGTCTCAACTAGTATTAAACAGTGTTTAATTTAACAACCATCTTTAACAATGTTAGTCTGTGGGAATATTTTTTGTAAGATGACAACATTATTTTTGGATGGCTTTCATTGGGGAACTTGTCAAAAGCCTTCTGGAAAAGCAAGACAACCAGCCAGATATGTATTGTTCACATGGCTAGCAATTCTTTCGAAGATAAGCTTATGATAAAAGACTCCACCTTACATGTTGACTCTTCCTTGATAGAGCACGTTTATTGATGTTTTTACCACCTCTGCTCTTTTATATAATTCATAATAGTTTGCCTACTGCATACATTAGGCTGGTGTCAAAACTCCCCAGGATTTTTCTTTAAGATCTGGTGTGAATTCTGACAGTTTCAACCTTTTTAATACTAGAGCAATTTTAAGCAAGAGGCTCCAAACCACAGTTAGCCATTTGGCTGTGTCATTCCTGATGCCCTTTAAAACATACAATCTTTTGGATGAGAGTTTTTTGTTCTTGGCAATTTACTGCTGATTGAAACCTTTCCTACCAACCTGGCAGATGTTTCAGGCAGAGAGATGCTTTGGCACATCACATACATGTGCAGAAAAGGGACAGGATTCTAGCATAGGAACCTCCCTGAAATTCTCCATGGTGAATACAGAGGCAAAGTACCCATCTAATTATCTTCCATGGCCTTGTTTTGTTTGACATCTTCTTTTACACCTTACTCAATTATTGGCCAAACAGAAACTGTCAGATTCTCATTCCCAATATATTTGAAAAGGAGTTTATTATTTGTTTTTATATTTTGCAGAATGCTTTCCTGAGGACATATTTTGCCTTTCCATATTGTATTTTACATATGGTTTACTTCTGTGTCCTCTGACTCCCTCATTATTTGGATTACTCCCTTGAATTGTTTGCTGTGCTGAGTCCTGAAGGGATTCATGGCTCCTCACCAGGTGCGTGTATTTCTGACTTTATTTTTCTGTGTTTTCCATTTTAGTGTGACTTATGACTTCTGAAAGGTTTCCTTTACCTAATACTAGTCTTCAATATGTTACTGTGAATGCGTTATGTGAAAATATTATCCTTGTTTAAATGTCACACAGAAGTAGGATGTCATCATCATCATGGCAGTTAAATGGAGTCTTTCATGATTGTGCTTTCCACCTTTGCAGCCTCTGTAATTTTCTTTAGCACAGATGGAATTGCCTTTCTGGTAGGAAAATCTATACCTTCTTTTGATGGGATTCTGCTGCTTCAGCCTCCCTTTTGAGTTTTGCCAAGCTCTGCTCCAGGCCTAATCTGAGGATAAAAAGCTTCTATTGACATGAACCCAGAAGAAACGTCACTGCAAATATCATGCTCTTTCACATCCATTCTCCCCTCCCCTTGTCTTTCCTTTAAATATTTCACCAAAACTTGTCTAACTGTAACTGTCAGCAATGTGGTATAATTTTTGTTTAAGACCATCTTTCCTGAAGGAGCTACAAATGATTCCCCTTGCACTCACTGAATCTCAGTTCTGCCTCCGCACACCATTTCCCTGGCCGGACATTGTCTCTTTTTGGGAGTATACATGGTTCTGGAAAGCTATTTTGGAAAATAATATTGTGACAGTACTGGCCCTTTACCTCCTTGTTAAAAGCTCAATTTTTGACTCCATAACATGTTTCCCGTTGTTTTGTCTGTGATACCTGCCCACACAATGGTTCAGCAACTGGGCCTTCTTCAGATTTCCTAAGAGTCCATCTGAATACCTTGTTCTATGTTTGCACAGTAACCAGACAAACCACCTTCTATTATTCCATGGCATTACAAACCTGGCTATCACCTGTCAAATGCTATCAGCAGGGAGTTCCATTCCCTGTTTCATTCCCTGCTTCAATTCTGCTTCATTGGGATTGGTTTGTCTTTTTGCTTTCCAGACCTGTCTGAATTTTCTTGTTTTGACTTAACTCTACTTCTAAGGATGGTGACAACACCAGCTCATTGCCCTTGCAGTTAAACTGCCCTTTACCCACTTAAAGGCCTTACCTGGCTCACTCTATGCTTTACCTGGACCATGGGAGTTTTCTGGCTCACACATTTACCCTATGTGGCAAGACTCCTATACCAAAGACAACAAGGCTGCCTTCCCTGATAAGCCATGAACTGCTTCTGTTTAGTTAAGCATGGTTAATTTTGCTGTCACAATGTCCTGTATCTTTGGGCAAAATTCCTAAGACAGTTTTGCACTTCAGGCTTTGGGATTGGTTTAGCCAGCTGCTTGAAATGTGTTTTGAACTATGGGTGAAGCCCCAAGCTCCTGAGCTCTAAGATGCTTTCGATGAAATATTGATGAAATCTGCTGAGTTTTATCTGCTGTTTCTCTAGGTTTGGGAGGGAGAACAGGGACTGAATCAATGTTGCTACTCTGAGAGAGATTAAAATTAAAGACAGGTCCTGAATTGTTGATTAAATCAGCAATTCCACTTAAGCCAGAAGCCTTCCTTGTTACAGGAAACAGTAAGTTAATAGTTGAAAAACCCATGCTACTAATAGAGTGGTATGCTATAAGATGTAAGAGTTTTGATAAATATTATTGAATATAATTTTGTTTTCCTTTTCCCCCTTTGCATCTGTCTACAGTGCAGCAGTGCAGCATGATTGTCTTTTCCTTACCCTGATCTAAAAGGTGCTCCTGAATTTAAGTAATCCAGCTCTGATTTTAAAAGTTTGGGACTGCAGGCAACACCAGAGAAGACCTTACTGTCTTCCTGGACTGTGACCCAGCAACATTTTTCCATGCAATCAGTCTCGGTGCAGTTTTTTGTGGGTCTGTGCGTCAAAATGGTATTAAACATGAGAGAAAAATGCCTACTCTTATTAATCCTTGTGGTCTGTGACCCTTTGCTCTTGGTTTAAGTATGCCAGCATGTCCTGTGCCTCCTACTGATGTTTACCTTGGACTTTCACTCAGAAGCTACACCTCAAATATTTAAAATAATGAAAGAAATTATAATTCTAGTAGGCAGTGTCACCAAACTCAGATACAACGACCTCCCTGTAGGAGCCAGTCATTGTTGTCTCCTACACCTTGGCTGTCTACAGCCTGGTCTGCTTCTCAGAGTCCTGCAACAGCAATAAACACCTCAGAGGTCATAAAAACCTGAAGTACCAGAGATCCTCAAGTGGACATAGTATTGGCAATGCAGTGAGGACACTGAAAGAAACTTTTTCAAGTGAATGATGCAAGGTCCTAACAGAAGAAAGAGCTGTGTATTTCAGCCAGATCCCAACACAAATATAATATTAAATACTGCAATCCTGATGTACAGCAAATTGGGCACTTATAATTGTATTTTTGCAAGTCATGCCTTTAATCCTCCTGCCTTTTCTTACAGGGTTGTATAAACCTCTGTGTCCTCTGACTCCCTCATTATTTGGATTACTCCCTTGAATTGTTTGCTGTGCTGAGTCCTGAAGGGATCCATGGCTCCTCATCAGGTGAGTGTATTTCTGACTTTTACTACATTTGTTTCTCTTTCAACCTTGAGCTATGCGCCCATGGAGTAATTCCACCGTACTGCTTTCTATTCCATTTGGTATCCATGTATACTCCTGTGAAAGGCTGTTTAATATCTTGTGAGAATGCTGTATTTGAAATTAAAATTTATAAACTTTGGGGAATATATTCCTCCTAGATGTGACTGGGTAAACATGGAATTGACCTTAAGATTAAATGGGTGCATAGTGTGGGGTTTGAATCAGAACTTGTTAGGTAAACAATTGTATACAATAAACCCCCAAATATATGACTCACAAAGATCACCAAATAAGGTTGAAACTGAGCAGAAAACATAGTATTTTTCTACCAAGACATGCAGAAGCCGTTTTCTCTAGAACAACTGAACTGTTCCAAGCTGCTATCAGCTCTGGCAGCTCGAGGACATAGTTTCTAGCTGCACCAGGCAGGGTTGAGGCTGGGCATAGCAAGGAATTTCTTCACAGAAAGAGTGATTAGACACTGGAATGGGCTGCCCAGAGAAGTGGTAGAGTCACTGTCCCTGGAGGTGTTCAAGAAAAGATAGACATGGCACTCAGTGCCATGGTCTTGTTGACAAAATGGTGACTGGTCAAAGGTTGGACTGATGATCTCAGAGATATTTTCCAACCTAATTGATTCTGTGATTCTAGCAGCTCACTTACATAAATTCAATTACATCAGGCAGTCAAATCAACAATGTCTACACTCATCTAAAATATATTAAAAATCCCCTTCATATTTGATCTAGATATTATTAACAGACTGCCATCTCTGAAGCAAAATGCTTCTGAACTGTCTATAAACACCAAGAGTAAAAAGAATCAAAAGTCAACGAAGGTGTATTATAACATCACAGACAGAGGAACTACTGAAACTGAAACTGCTGTGTTGCTTGACAATACTGACATTTCTTAAGGTTGGGCCAAAGCTCATTTCCCTACAAGTGGTCCCACTGAAGCCCAACGAGATTTCTTGTAAAAATTGACATCCTTATTTTTTCCCTCCACAACATTACTATATATGGGCAAAAGCCTCACTCAGACATAGTTTACTGGTTATGATGGTTCATTGCTTATCCTGGTTTATGACATTTTAATGACCACTAGAAATTATTTTAACATTGTGGAGATAAGATTATATTGCAAATTCTTTTTAATACTCTACCCACCATCCAAGAGTCCTGTGTTTCATAATACTTAAAATGTCTTGTAAGTTTCATATGGTGTCAGTGGATTATAACGCCTGAAAATGAAACCTGATCTGCTTCTTTCATCAAACTATTTTCTCAATATACAAATAATGGTTTGGACAAAACCATTAACCAAGCAATGCAGCCAAAGAGGTGGTTCCCTTCATCATGTGTATAAGGACCTGTTCAGAGCTGCACACCAAATGGATACAGCAGCAGAACAAGCTTGACTTACCACCCTCTTCCTTGCTGCTCTGCGATACAAGTGGACTGAGAAAACCTTCCTTATTCCCAAATTCATACAACATAAAGGGACAGCACCAGCTCCTCTATACAAAGCAAAGAAAAACTTTTTTCAGCCAAACACTGAGCAGAAATGATAAGGTCTGCAAAGAAACATCACACTGTTCTTGAGCTCGCTTCCTCTTCTGAACTTGCTACATTTTGGGCAATGTCTACCTACTACACTAAATTATCCAAGTAATGCACTCTCTAATGAAAAGCAGGCAGTGTCTTTTTCCACTGAATTCTGAGACTTTTTAAACAAGCCATTATTTCATGTGTTGTCTCTTCAAAGAACCCAGTTCACAAGTTAAGAGCATTCCCTGCTTCCATCAGAAACTCTGTAGAGAAGTAGGCTTCCATTTTTTTCTGGCTACACTCAAGAAACACCTATCAAATTAGTGCTGTTTGTTGTCAGTGGCCTTCTGAGTCCATCCATGCAGAGGGGGTCAATCACCTGTTTTAGGGGGAAAAGTAGAGCCTGGAACTGCAGGTAGGGAATGATAGTAAAGCTTAAGTCTGAAAAGGATTTGGATATCTGAAAAACTGAATCAGAGAGAGTGGTGGGAGAGTGGTGAGAACATTTACTGCCCCTGTCTGACATTCAGGACTGCCTCTCACATGAACATTCCATGACGAAAAAGTACTTCCTGCTGGAAGCCATGTTTTGTCTATATTTGATAGCCATACTGAATGACAGAGAACATCATCCTGGTGGTGCTGCTTTAGGTTCCCAGGACAGCAGAGCTTAGCCTTAGACTCAAGTTTAAACAAGCTGGATGCACAGCACAGATGAGGGCTGACACAAGGCTAAGCTGATCTCAAATGACAAGTAACAGCCCCATGGCTCTGGCAGCTGAGGCGGCGGAATCACTGCAGAGGAACCACGGATGTAAAGAACCCCAAGTACCAAACAGGGAAGCTCAAGTGGACTTTATTATAGTTATTAGAATGTACAGGGACATTAGTGCACTGGTTCTTATTTCATTTGTCAGATTCAACACAGGAGCAGTTAGACACCAGCTCTTTGCTTTGTGCACATTTAGAATGTGTCATGTGGGACATCCTTAAATAATTTCCTGAAATTTGTGCACATTTAGAATGTGTCATGTGGGACATCCTTAAATAATTTCCTGAAAGATTCTTGAGGAACAATGTAGTCAAAACCAGGCTAAGTGATTTCTTCATAGATTCCTTGGTATCTCAAGGAAATGCTATGGATATGAAGAAGCTTTAATATAAGAAGTGATTAGGAAGTGCCAACAGGGTGGTAGGATACAGGTAACTGATTTTATCATCACTTCTATAGTTTTTAAAGTCCATTCCATTCCATTAACTGGAAACAGTCCTTGAAAACTTCATTATAACACTATTTCTTTATTACAAATATTTACATACTATATATTAATATAACTTTTATTTCCACACTTTAACAATCCCATCCCTTGATGCAGTTACTATAAACCCTTGCGTGGTCTGGAAAGTCGCGATATCTGTGATAATGTCATGATGTCCAACTGGGAGAGACTCTGGGCCCTTCCGAGGAGTCTCATCAGTGGGCCCCAGCTTTTGCTTGTTCTGAATTTCCTGTATAAAAACAAAGTGAGAAATACTATTTACAGAAGAGTGAGCATTTACAAAGAGAAACTGTCACCCATATTAGGTTATCAGTGTAAGAAGACCACAAAACCTCTTCAAACAAAAAATCAATCAAACAAAAATGCCCAACCATACAACCTCACACCCTTTGACAGTTTTCTCAGGATTACTCCTTGGTTCATTTCTTTTCATCAAATACTACACCTAAGTCTTCATCTGAACTGACATTATAGCTCTTTGATTAGGTAAACAATAGGTTTTTTTCTCATATTTATTTCAATGACACTAAGATTTGATATTCCAATAGGGGGGAAAAAATTTATACGAACACATACATCCTGGTTCCCCAAAGTTTTTATAAAAACTGGTTCAATAGCATGAATGTAATTCAGAAGTTTGAGAAGAAACACTATAAAAACAGTACATTGGGTAGACCCCAACTAACTTTTTAGTCACCTTTGAAGTAGCACTAAATTTGTCAAACTGAAACAAAACATTTTGCTATTTAGCAACTAGCAACACTGCCAGTTCCAAAAGTCACTCTGAAAGATGTAACAAAAACTGCAGCATTTAGCTACTGTATTATCCTGGTGCCAGTGCATCTCACATTGCCTTGCTAAGATCCTACTCAAAAGACATTTCAAACACTGATCAAAGCCAAAAGTGCTAGAAGTCTAAATTTCAATATCCCAAAAGAAACATATGACTCTGGCTTCTGCATGCAAGTAGTGTTTGGTGAGTCCAACTCTGTCAAAAACAGGTTATGTTTTTCTTGTAAAGTAACTTCTTCCCAGCTGCCTGAAAATGCAATGCTGACACCATCCACAAAAAGTAAAAGTGGGGGAGTTATAATTAAAGACACCATGCAATGAATATAATCCATAGGGTTGGGCCATCCAAAAGGCAAGCAGAATAGGTGTCTATCAAACAAAGCACAATACCTGAACCACCTCTGTGCCCTCAATTATCTTCCTGTAGTAGGAAACAGACGGGCAATTAGAACTTCCAGCAACAACATACGATCTCTCAGGGTAGGCTAGGTCCCAAAACCTAAACATGAAGAAACAAAATCAAGGTGAGATGTTCCATTTTATCAGCTTAAAATAGCTGCTTAGAAGTGGTCATGCTCTTATGATGAAAAAGTGGGGACAAATGCTATCTGTTTTCTACACTTAGTGGAAGGGAATGCTGCAGAGAAATCTACACTCATATCAAGCTCACACATGAGTCATTTTTTAGTTTTTGTCAGGCAGCCCATTAAGAATTTTACAGAAGGATACACATTGTGTTTCAGAGTACACATTGTGTTTCAGAGAAGCAGCATTTTTGCTGAGAACAATTTCCTCAGCTCACTGATGTTTACCAACAAACACATGTTCAGTATTACTGTTTTGGCTTCTTAGAGATTACTTAAGCAATGCTTGGCAAAATTTAGTACAAAATTTAGCAGGGGTGGAGGGGAGGGTGACAAACAAGAAAGTTGTTTAGTTTCATTACCTTATTTTCATGTCCGAGCCTGCTGTCAGTAATATGGGATTACCAGAAGCTGGACTACAGTATATTCCGTGGATGCTGTGAGGAGAAGGCTAGCAGGGAAAAGAGACATATAAAAATAACTTATCACCATTAGCTGTCACCATGCTTCAGAAAGGGAATGTATTCCTTGCCACATTCATCCACCCAATTTCCAAATCTTTCTGGCAAATGCCAAGTCACTTTAATGGGCCACATCTTAATACATCAATGTAAATTCCTCCCTTACACTTTACAGAGCAATGCAACAGTTAACCCAGTTAACCCTCTGTAAAGCTTTTTTTTTTTTTAATCTTGGAAATTACATTCTCAATGATGAAAGATCATTCTTAAAAGGCAAAAGCAGGCAAATCCTACTGAAAAGCACCTGGACGCTTAAATTTTTAGGCTATGAAGGCATCAAGGGACAGATATAGAACAGAAAATTATCTTAGATCACAGAGCTCCCTGTGTGAAAAGGGAAGGACTGAAATGAACTCAACCTGCAATCTTTGTAGCATGTACATGATGCCATGATGATTTTTTGCCTTTTCTTTTATACTCCTTTTATACCTTTTTATAACTTCTGTATTCTTAGTGCTTTTTGCCTACATTCTTGGACTTGTTTGTCAAGCTAGGAGACGAAACATTTTAGAAGCTTCATAGTTAGGGATCAGTGTGCCCCAGACCACAAGGTCCTCTCCAGAACACATTTTGTAAACTAAGACAGAACCATCCAGGGGAAGGTTCCTTGGGGAGGGGGGCTCATTCGAGCCTCTCACTGGGGAATTTTTGATAGATATGCTAATTAGTAAGACCTATAACGATATACCAGATCTTTCGTGTGGTGTGCATTGCAGTGTGCATTGAGGTGCATTCGACCTGGACGTGGTGCACCTAGTAATCCTTAAAATAAATACAAAGGTAAAATCCCTTTTTCCCTTCTAACCGTGTTTGACTCTTGATTTTAAAACCAAGAAAAGGCATCATACAAACTTAAGTTTAAGTAGATTCCAGATATGCATTTACAACATTTATGGAAGCAGCTGTGGTTATTTTTGTCTATGTATTTGTGAATGACATTACAGATTGCTCCTTCCCCACTTAACTCCTTGAAGAAGAGCAACTTCATGCTTTCAACTAGCAGTTAAGTGCAGTAGTGGCATTATATTACAGAAAGAATGTGTAAAAGAGCAGATGCTTACAGAAGTATCCATAGTCCCAGGAACAGCAAGTAAAAAAAAGTGCAAGATGCCACACCATGAATTTTGGCTTTCTCATAATCTTTACAGGCTTGACCAGCTCACTGGTTTTCCAAGAACATGAGTGGGTATAACAAGTGAGTGTTACAAGTACATTCCAGAGACAGTGAAAGGTACCAATGAAGATTCAGGTTACACTGCTGTTTTACAAAGGGGATTTAATTCTGACAAGTAAAACAACTATGGTGCCAAAATGAATCCCAGGGCAAGTTCTGTACTGATGCACAGCATGGAGTCTAAGGTTGTTCTAACCCTGGCTACACAACAGAAACTGGAAAAGAAAGAGACCAGACCTGCAGTTCTGAAAGAGGTGGTGCACTGCTGGCCCACAGAGTGAAGCGTCGATCACCAGTTTCCATATCCCACATGGAGACTTCGTTATTGCCTTGAACAGCTACAGGAAAGATAAAGCCAATGCAAAAAGTACAAAACAGGTTGTGTGGCTCTTGCTATTTGCTCTAATGACATCACATAGAGGGTATGGCATAGAGACACTCTCTGTTTGCTCCCTGCAGCATTTGTGTTAGTCTTGCTTTAGTACTTTGGTTTTACTGCTTGAAAGCAGCTTCACTATAATTAAAAGTGCCTGATTTCAAAGAGTTTAAAGGAAACCTGATTTAACCCCCAACCCTTTAAAAAAATGGATAAAACCCTCACTTTCCTTCCTAGGTAATTTCTCAGCCTTCTTTGAGAAGCATAGATGGTTTGTTCAGCATAGTCATCAGGGACTTTGGAGAATACTTATATGCAGGTAAGAAAACAATCCAAAGTTACAGAGTTCAGTAGCTAAACTGAAGTTCCACACTCATGTGGACAGGTAAAGAATTCAGTTCAAGGGATTGTTTACCAGCCTGGCAGCAACCTAGCAGGCAAGGACTTTTTAATAACAATCCAAAATTATAAATTTTGTCACTCATTTAGCCTTTATCAGGGAGGAAAAAAACTAGAAAGCACAGTGAGGCCTGCTTTATTTGCACGTTTTTTCAAGAAATTTGTTTTATCTCCCAGGGTGGTTAATAACTCAAAATAGGAAGTGAAGCCTAAGAAGCAAGTAAAATATGAAACTCAAATTACTCTCATTTTACAGCAACTTAATACATTTTGTTATTGTAGGATTAGTTTAAGCTACTTGTCCATTTCAGAATGTGTTCCTGACACAAACATATAAAAGTCTATGATAGTGCCACATGCAATGAGGATGAAGCAGCTGTGAGCACATCAGATGAAGAATCTTGGAGATTTCCAAAAGTTCTAACCCATGACACAGCTGGCTTAGATTGAAGGGGGAATTGGAATGGGAAACCTTCAGTCTTTGCTCTGCAGAAGGTGGTGGCAGATTTCCCAGCAACTTCAATATATGTCATGAGTTTGAGTTTTATCTCTTATAACATTTTGTCCTTAAAAAGGGATGGGGTAGACAGCACACAGGGAGGGCTCCTCATGAGAGTTGTGATGGTCAGAAGATGAGAACTGTCTGTCATTCTGACAATGGCTAAACCCTACTTATTTTCTTTTCAACTCCCCATCAGGGCTTGAAGCAGAAGCTGAAAGAAAAGCTGCTTTAATCACAACCTCTGGCAATTGTGAGGTAAATTTAAGACATCTTTTACCTGCAATTACCCAGGACTGATAGACAGGATGCATGAGCAAGCGTCTGATTCGGGCCTTGGAAGGATGAGAGTGGCTGGAGATAGGTAACTGAAACCTCATGTCCCAGCACGCCATGGTACCATTGCTTGTTCCTGGTGAGAAAAAGCTCTCCATAGTCAGAGGGATAAATATATGAGTTTTTGTCCTTATCTTTGTGCGCTGTTCCTAGGGAGATGGCCTTCAGCCTCAAGTACTTAGCAGGCAGAACGCTCCCCCAAAATAGATGAGAAGGTATTTCTGTCCTCTTGTTTGAGAAAAGCATATGCTAGTAAAATCAGATCAAGCAAAAGCTTGAGCTGTAGTTACTGTAAGAGAAAACCATAAGGAAGAAGGGGCAGGGAAGAGAGAGTGAAACTAACAAGAAATACAGGCTTACCAATACACAGCCAGCATTGGTGTATGTCCACAGCAAATGAAGTTATGAGGCCTAACTTCAAATCGTGTTTCAGTGTCCAAGCATTGCTGCTAGATCGCAAATCCCATCCAACCAGAGATCCATTAACTGTCCCATAAGCCAGTACTGACTGGGCTCCTGAATTGAAGTGATGCATATCTACCACACAGCCATCATCCTTCAGATCTAATGACCTGGGTTAAAAGAATAAACTAATTTAGACACAGATATGACTCCTTCCAAGTTTAAGACTCCTTCCCATAGCTTATGCTGAGCAGCTTTTTTCTCTTCTCAAGGCATCTGCCAGAAACAACTTTCTGATTTTAGTACAATGGATGCTTATGCTCTCTCAAATCTCTCTGCTGATAGGACCTGCAAGGCTGTCAGCAGCTCTTTGCAAACGTAAACACAGCTCTGTGCGCTGGGTCAGGGCAATCCCAAGCACAAATACAGACTGGGTGGAGAATACACTGAGAACAGCCCTGAGCAAAAAGGTTTGGGGGCGTTGGCTGAGGAGAAGCTCAGCATGATCCAGCAATGTGTGCTCACAGCCAAAAAAGCCACCCACAACAGAATAATCGAAAGTGTGGGCAGCAGGTTGTGGGAGGTGACTCTCCCTCTCTGCTCCACACTTGTGAGACCCCACCAGCAGTGCTGTGAGTACTTTCTGAGGCCTGGACATATCTCTCACTCAAACTGGAAGATTAAGCTGTAGCATCAGTGCCAAATGTTCAAACACTGCTCATATGGAGGTAAGAAAGAGCTAAACCAGGCCCAAGAACTCCCCTAAATAGTATCTCATTACCCATACCTGTACCACCTTATCACACTAAGAGCCTGAGAGGAAAAATTGCA
The DNA here is from genome assembly GCA_013398055.1 of Ifrita kowaldi. Taxonomy (NCBI): domain Eukaryota; kingdom Metazoa; phylum Chordata; class Aves; order Passeriformes; family Cinclosomatidae; genus Ifrita; species Ifrita kowaldi. Next base: position 118,662 of record VZRS01010459.1, on the reverse strand, counting down.
GGTCTGAGGCCAAATCACATGCTGTACATCTGTATACATTTATCTAACGACCTGCAAAAGAACCTTCAGAATTACTTTGTAAGTATTAAGATTGTAACAAAGGAACTAACCAATCCCAGTACATAAATAAAACAACTGGGAACTATTCAGAATGGCTGGTTCAAGCTCAAAATGTGTTCAGTGACACAGGAGGTACAAATATCCTATAGCTAAGAATGGTCAGCTCTGCACAGTTGCCTTTCAACCCTTCTTTATGAAGCAGGATAAGAACATGGATTACAGCCTTCCAGTACAGTCTGGGCTCAGCCAGCAGGAAGCCTAGAGCAAATTAAAGGATCTATCTGAGGAATATACTAACAGCTTGAGCTCTGTGTGTGGTAAGATTTAACTGCTTTAAAGACATACCTGCTTTGTATTGGATGAATTTTAGGAGATTTAGGGAGCTTTGAGGCTTCAATACCAAGAAGCTGGATGGCACCATTATCTGAAGCTATAGCCAAGTAATGCGAGCCTTGGCAAAAAGTAAGTGTCTTTACATGTCCTCCAATCCGAGAGTATGTCAAAATTGATCTAAGCAGTACAGAGAGAAATAGAGGGAGAGAAAAAACCAGGTTATTTTTGGTGGCACTTAAAAAAAAAATTTACTTTTTTAAAACACCTACTTAAAACCAATGGCTCTTGAGAGAGGTCTGAAAATAACATTTTCTAGCTGTTCCAAAATGAGAAAGCAAAAAAGCCAGTGCTGGCTTTAAACAGCAACACCAGAATATATTTATATATGTACAGAAATGAAACCAAAAGTCCTGTAATTATTATGGCTACAAAGCAGTCCCTTTGCATTTTTTCTTTTATTAACTAATTGAAACAGCATCTAGTATTATAGATGCAAGCCAAGAGGAACACCAATATATCTCCTTATTGATATTTCCAGCACATCCACAAGTAATTAATATTTTGCTCCCTGCTCTACTTTATTTTTCACTCTAAAAGCGCAGCCCCAAACACCATGGGTTTTTAAAGTACCTGGTTGTAGTGGTTTTTCCTTCCATTTTTTGGCTGTTCCAGACCTTCACTGTGCCATCATTTGAGCAAGTGGCAAAAATGGAGTGTTCATCAGAGACCCGAATGCGATTCACCGCAGACTTGTGTTCATGAAGGTGAGCTACCAACAACCCTTTGGGACGCCATCCTACAGGGAAAACAAAACCACAACCTAATTAGGAACATGCAAGTCCCCCTAGATCCATCCACTAACAGCTATATCAGGATACAGTCATTACAGCTGCAAAACACAGACAGCACCGAAAACAGTGTTAAGGCATTTTAAATATTAAAGGCAAAAGCCTACTTGCTCAATTGTAAATTAGACAATAGGTCATAGGTGTTCTGCACAGTAAACACATTTCCTAAACTAAGAATTTCCTCATCCTTTGCATTTTATCCAAGAAATGATGATATCTTGACTCTATATATACATATATACAAAATTTTTTGTCTAGTAACCTCAGTGGCCTGTGATCTACCTGGAGGTGGGGGCTTGCTCTCCCACTCAGCATTCTCCATCATCTGTTTGGCAAGTCTCTCTGCATTACACTGCTCTCTCTTCTGCTGGATCAGCTGCTGCAGCTCAGTTTTGCAGGTAGTGATGCGCAGCTGGTGTGCAGATGGGGATGCTGTGCTGCTCAGGGCCTGCAGGGTCGGTTTCCTGGGCTGGACAACTGCTCCATCAGATGCCTGTAAGAAATCAGCCCTTAAAAATACATGCCTTACATTTTACACACAGATAAATCCCCCTCATAAGATTTCTGGGTCACACACAGTGAATAAAAATGGAAAAATCTTTTTCATTGAATCAATTAGAAATGAACTAGCATTAAAAAAATCATGCTTGCATGAAGACAATTAAAAATAGTGAAAATTATTATTTATATAGAAGATTACCCATTCTCTTATTCTACCCTGTTTGCCTACTCTGTTCTGTATTCTATCTAAAGAAACTGTAATGTGCTGTGCACATCTCTTAATGTGAATATTACAGGGGCAGTTATTGCTCTCAAGACTAACAGAATTATAGCTTAGCTTTCAAAGTTGTTTACACTGGGCTTTAAAAACCAAAGTGTGAAGTGTTTCCCTCATAGTTCAGAGTAGACACACTCATTTAAAGCTAGCAGAAGTTAATCTCCAGTGAGAACTCAAAAAGAAAACAGTGTTCAGTGTCAACAGATGCCCCCAGCCCATTATTCTCTAGCCAGTACTAAGTATTACAGGTACAGGATGTCCAAATGCAGCTGTAATTTCCAAGTTAAAATCATGATATCTCTTCCTCACAACATGTATCAGGGCATGCAACTTGAGGAAAAGTCTTCCCTGCCAGAAAAGTTTACATAGTAATTGTCTAATCCACAAAGCCCCGTCTCTTTGTGCAAAGCATCTATTTGTTAATGAAGCTCTTCTGTTCAAGAGACTAAACTTACTTCAATCCTCTCTCAGTTCCTATCTTAAAAATAAGAACTTGAAAGTCAGCAAATCTGCTGAAGAAGACACCAGGCAATAGCATGGCCAGTGTCAAATAACCTCCAAACAAAACAAGAACATCACATCCCTATAGTCCCACTTGACTTTAAAACAATTGAATCATTTCAGTTTAAGATGAGAACATAGTATTTTTCAGGTGTACCTGAGGAGAGGATGACAAAGTGGCACAAATGCCAGCTGAGGACTCTGAACGAAGTGGTTTCCCAGCTTGGATGGCTTCAGGATCTGTAGTTTGCCCATGTCCTTTGGATATCGGCTGGGAGATGTTTGTTGGTTCCAGGGACCCAAACATGCTTTTCCATTCTTCATTTACATTTGAATCTTGCTTTACATGCTTTCTAGCTACAAGTAGTTTGGAGGGAAGAAGGGAGAAAGTGGGAGGAGGAGAAAAAAAAACAACCCACCCAACATTATCATGACAACATTCACTCAGGATTGTCTTACTTTGAGACTACATGGAAGTCTCATGTTTACATGCTGGACTGTTATTTATGTACAGAGAAAACCCTACTGCTATGTTGTGGAGGTCAGCTGACAAGCATTTATGAGGGAAACCAAACAAAGCACCTGCCATGTGTGTTCACATCCTCTTAATCCTACAGCTGACTCACACAATAAATCATTTCACTCGAGGGAAAGCTTACATCTAGAGGGCTGCAAGATTAGACTCCACCATATGAAAAATTTTTCTTATAGAATTGTGGAAGGGTTTGGGTTGGAAGGGACCTGCAAAGGTGATTTAGTCCAACCACGCTGCAATGAGCAGGGACATAAAGAATAAATTTGTAATAGCACAGTAAGCAGATCATTGCTAGTGGCAAATACAATCAGTTTTCCATCACAATTGTGACATCACCTGTAGATTTAAGTATGTTATCTCTTTCAATAGGAAATTTATTTATTTTCAGCATTCCTTTAGAGTCACTTAGAATTGTAAAATATAGACAGAAAAATAAAAACGTGGGGCAAATTAAATTTGGACAAAGTCAGTGAAGAAAAGTTAAAGGCATGAAGACTTTGAGGGCAACAGCTTTGGGTGAAACAAATTAGTTCAAATATAGACTTCCTATACACCAAGTTTTAAATCATGTTGACTCCTGATTCAAGGATGCAAAAACATGTAAAATCCTATAGTTCTGTATTTTCTTTTAAAATTATATGTAAATCAGCCTAATTCTGGAAATAAGATGGTAATAGCTATAGGCTTTACAGATATTTCTGTATTTTTTTATGTAAAAACACAGAACCTACCAGTGATGTAATAGAGGAGGAAATTACAAGCTTAAGAGAGTAAAGAGAAAGCTCAAACTGTCTGGTAAAGAAGAACTTTGAGGATGCAGAGAACTGGAATAGTTAGCAGCAAGTGGATTTCAAATCTGAACAAGGAAATGAAAGAGGTTTTTTGAGCTGAAAGAGGAGCAAGCAAAAAGGTAAAAATGGGAATGGATGAAACGATGAAGAACCCTAGGGCCAAAAAGCATGTACTTGGGTGAGCAACAGCTGGCAACTCCTCAATGCCAGCCTGAGGAATTTTCAGTTTTCTTCTCAGGCTACCTCAAGAAAACACCCAGGATTTTCACAGTTAAAGAGCTTAGCACTTGTTGAAAGGCAGAAGAGAGAGAAGAATTGTAGCCTTCAACATTTACACTGTTACCATGAGCCACTAGAGTCCTATTTGTCACAACCAGCTGAACAACTGCATGTGCAGTCAAAATAATTTAAAATATTCTCAGGGGAAAAAATAATCCCCATCTTTCAATGATCAGAGAACACTCAACCACCTCACATTTCAAACAGAAGCAATAATTTTCCTATTGTAAACTTAGTGAGGATGCTGATAGTCATGTAGGCTGATTTACTGAAAACACTCTGAAGGAAAGGCTATACTTCATCTATATACATCACAAAATATACTAACCACGTTTGTCATCAGACTCCTGTTTTGTTTTAACAAGATCCACTTGTCTCCCAGTTATCCCCAGAGCTGACAAGTCAATCACCCCCTTCTGACTGCTGTCATGCAGGTGGCTCTGATCCACAATATTGGCTTTAGCTTTATTAGATTTTAACATAAAGTCCTTCAGTGCTAACAGTTTGTCTTCTTCCTCCTCAGTCATCCCCTACAGAATAAAAGAAAAGGTATTATTACTCACTTTTAACAATAACATGCATCAAGGCATGAAGATTTAAGAAGCAATAAAATTAATGATTGGCTCAGAAGTGGTAGGAGAGAGCACATCCCCAGAATTCAAAGCATCGGCCCACTGCTCATACAAAACATAAGGTAAGCTGCTGCAGTGTAACAATATCTTTCCTCCCAAGGAATGGGGCTAGGAATAGTGAAAGGGCAGAATAGAATTTAATGCTGGATCACTATCTGGTACAATCTGCTTAGCTGCCACCTAGATCATGCTTACAGCCCACAAGCCATAGGGGGAAAAAACCTACGCAGGCACAATCCTTTCTCTTCCCAGCTCTCACCTTGGGTGGGTGATTCTTTATGTTCCCCTCTTCACACATAAGCCTCAAGACTTTCCAGCTCCATTTGCTTTTGGCACCACATGTCTAGCACTTTGACAAATACATACTCCTTTATCCAGCACAATGCACAGCAATGCTCTGTAATGCTGCTTCATCACAGATGCAGCAGAAGTTTGAGACTTACAGACATTTTTTAAATATTGAGGTTGTATTTGTATTTCTCTATATCTTCAAAAAATCTTTAAGTTCTGAACAACTTGTCCCACAAGCATATACTGAAATCAGTGAAGTTAATGGCTTACAGGATCAGAACCTCAGACTGGGAGTCCCTCACAGCAGCAACTGCAAGGTCTGGGTTTGTGGAGGTGTACAGAGCTCACTTGTCTCAAGCCTGACTTTTAAAGTACAAATAAAACGCAATTACTTGTGAAAGAAGCTTCTTCAAGAGCTGTGCAATGGCAGGGTCCTCTGGGGGCGGGCACTCAGAGAGAGCTCCACTTCTCTTCCTTTGACGCAAGTGGAGGTGTCGGAAGAGGCTTGTGATATCCTTTGATCTTAACACATAATCAAATATAGAACGACTGACAGGCTCCTTAAGTACACTTAACAGGACTATTTCTTTGTCTACCTGCAATTCAAAACAACAGACCAGTCAACATGATGACATCCACATAAATTGTACAAACCATCTAGATTCAACTTATCTCCTTTCTTGAAAATAAGATCTGTGTTGGTCATACCAGACTTTCTCCATTCTCTTTCCCTCTTTCCTATAACGTGCTTCTCATAGCTTGCTGTCTACATAAAAAACAACTTCAAAATGAGAATAAGGACTTCATAACAATCCAACTTTACGTTACCCAGTACTTGCTTGCCAAATATAGTGTTGCATAGCAAAGAAAAGATTTATGTACTAAAATGGAGCAGAAAAGATTTATATACTAAAATGAAGCAGGAAGTGAGCAAGACAGATTTATCAATCAATGCCTAAAACACAGCACAAAGAACATGAAAACAAGGAAAAAAGCTATTATAGTGAAGTTCCCATTTGCAAGGTTTACAACAAAATGTTAAACACAGGATGCCTTTCTCAGCGTAAGTACTGCAACTATTTCTTATCTATTTAAACACCTGAGAGGTGCAGTCTACAGGTCCTGAAGTTGTATGCAAAGACGCCTATATGATCATATTACCAGCATCAGGCAGGTCATTCCTGGACATGCACTGATATGAAATGGCTTCATTCATTCATGCTGAGCATTGTGCCCTGACCCTTGGCAAAGCACTGAAACGCAGGAGTGGTGCTGGTGATATCGCAAGCACAGCAATCACTACTTAACAGACTGGTCTTGTAGATGAAAGCAGAGAACATAAACCCACTTGTTTCACAGCCAGCTTTTCATGCCTTTCAGACTCCTATAAACTAGCACAATATTGCCAGAGTTTGACTAGAAACAAGGCAGAAGAGGCTTGAACCAAAAACATACCTGTTGATTTTAGGCTTTGTAAAATGTTTTGCATTTTGCAACAAATTTGAGACAACATGTCTTTAAAACATGGAAAACAATGGCCATTCTATCAATCTGCCAGCAGAGATCAAAAATCTGTAATTGCCTGTAATCTTAATTGAAGAAAAAGTAATCTAATATTCTTATAGCCAGGACCATGGCCAAGACAAACGTAAGAATCATAGCTAGTCAAGATTTATTCCCATTAATACTATTCGAAGGATTACCTGTATTATTGGTTGTGTGATAAAAGGATGGAGGTACGGCATTAGCTTGCAGTAGACATCAGCAATATTCAAATACTGTGCTACCACAGTGATAAATCCAACTGCACCGTAACATATCCAAAGATTAGGGTGACACAGGAATGGTGCTGAAAGAAAAATAGGCTGTTAAAATACATCATTCATATAGCAGAGAGGAGATCATCCTGCATATGGCAGCCTGTGATGTAATTTCCTTCTGACAGAATTACTCCCAAACTGAGCCTTCCCTCCTCCAGAGCACCAAGGTTAAAACATTCATACAGAGGAAATTATTTCATGGATTTCACTGTGCTCATGCTGCTCAGTTTCCTTGCTCTGGCCAAAAAGCATATTTTCCCTATTTGTTCATTTCAATCCCTAATTGTCAACTACAGATTTGCAATGGAGACTAATCCAGAAACAAATCTCAACCACATTCTGACAATTACAGTGAATCCTAATACTGGTGATTTATTTTTTTCAAGTAAATACTTTATTCCTTCCTGCTTTCCCTCTCTTCCTTGAAGAGTCTTCTTATATTCTGAAGAATATAGTATAGTATAGTATACTATAGTATAGTATAGTATAGTATGGTATAGTATGGTATAGTATAGTACAGTACAGTATAGACTCTGAAGAGTCTACTTATATTCTAAGATTATGAGACTCAGAAGTCCCTCTAACTATGTGGGCTTTAAGAAGTTGTTGTCAAGCCACTGTATCCAGTCACGAGACATAATCACAGATTATCTGCCCCAAATTCTGAGTGCATCTGAAAAACTGTAACATTAAGAAGAAGCAGACTACATCTCAAAAGATCATTTGTTTTTTTTTTTCCATAAATAGCTGGTAAATCTTGGGCACATCTAAATTAAACGGATAAGCCTGATAAGGAAGAAGAGACTGACTCTGCAACCAAGGGTGTATTGAGTTAATGGGTTCTTATGGTGTTAGAATAAGAAAGGATCCTGATTGTCTGAATTCTCTCATCTTCAAATGCTAATCTGTAAGCGTTTGCAAATTATGTGCCTGATGGACTACCAGAAGCAACCAGGATTTTTTCTTCATAGGAGGTTGCCATGTAGAACAAGGAAAGCTCTTAAAGCAGAAAGTTTTTGGACCAATCCGAGAAGATGCTTCCAATTTGTTCCACCAAAACAATTATTTTAGATTCCTGAGCACTAACATGGTTCAACTAGCAGTAGTTCCTTACCACAATTTTGTTTAGATTCCAAAACAGCACTGCAGGTTCGCATTCTGGACAGCTAAGCTGACAGTGTAGCTTTATGTAGCACTGAGATTTCTTTTCTTTACTAGGAAAACAGGGTATTCTCCAGTATTCCAACTTACCAATATCACAAGCAAACTCATAAATATGGGGCTTTTGCAAGAGCCCCAGCTGGCACATACAAGTAAGAGCATTGAGGGCTTTATAAATGACAAATTCTTCAGCATCACTGAGACCTTGCTGAAGCAGAGGTTTGAGTATTGATGAGCTTTGCCAGCCAACGTAAGCAGCAACACCTGAAACATAAAAAGAACACATAAAAATCCAAAGCAAACTGATAAACACCAGAAAACGCTATGTGTTCCCATCAGAATTGAGAGTAAGCATAAAATAACTATCATATCTAATCTAATAGGGTAATAGTCAATATACTTATTCATGTCTTAAAGCTGGACTTTGCAATCCTTTGCTAAAAGGAAGGGAGGAAGAAGAGAGAAATCCCCTCAGTGCCACTGTTACAGAAGGGCATCTGCTCACAGCCACAGGCAGCAGTGCCTGCACTTACTTAAACACCAATCAGAGAGATCAGTTTTAAAGATGTGCAAAAGCTTGAAAAAAAATAAATATAATTGTAGAACTTTATCTAATTCTTCTGTGGATGTTTTGAACAGATACTGGGAGAGGAGTTAAAAATATAGGTTACGTCTTCACTTTTAATTGCTTCACATCTCTCTCTATATCTTTTGCAAGAAGCCAGGACACTCTGACCTGTGCTTTGGCTACTCCATTGCTCCTTCTAAACAATTTCTGATAAGTTATCAACATCACCTCTTGGCAGTTGGGAAAGTTTTCTTGACCCACAAATCCTGAGCACTGACTCTCAGCAACAGTCACATGGAATAATTTCCAATATACATGGAGCATTAGATATCCTTAACAGCTGATGTCATTACTGGTAAAATTTTTTTAAATTGCTATGAAGTTTTCTGAAGTGACAGGAATCTTTAGGTAAGGTTTTAAGGCACTAAAAAAACTTTTCCAGTTATACCTTAGCATATGCCAATGCATAGTTTTCATCATATGAACAGATTTACTGAAGTTAATGGGACCATGTACACATGTGAAGTGATGCATCTACGATAGAGCTTGCAGAAATCCTAGTATTCACTTGCCATAATTTAGCTTTTCAAGCTAGTGGCTGTAGAAGAGACTCATAAGAAAAAAAAAAGCATTTAAATTCCAATTTTTTAATGTTAACCTACCCTAACTTAAATGCCTCAGCCTCATTTGTATTAAATATTTGTATCTACATTGTTACATCTTCACTCCCTAAAAAAACACTTCCACCCAATAATTCAAAAAAAGCATTTTCTTATTAATTCTAGAAATCATTATAAAAAGGAGTTTTATATGACTTATTTTTTCATATCCTGGAAACTGCTAATTTATTTACATTATTTTCTTTCTACCCTGTTTGGCTGAAACCAAACACTTACCAACAATGCTGTCAAAGAAAGCTCCTCGAAGATGCCAGTCATTCTTGTCATTTAAGAAAGTGATCATATGAGACAGAAGAACATCATTGGCTTTTTGACGCCCAAAGAAGACACACAGACGTGTTATTCCATTTTCCATCAGTGTTTGTTTCACAATATTCTCTGGGTCACTTAGCAAAGTCACAACTTTCTGCTGGACCATTTCATGCAAGGCTTGCAACTCTGCAAGGGGCAACAGGATGAACATTTTGGCTGATGAGAAACAGCATGTGCATGTGTACCACCTGCTGCTAAAGCAGTTACAGTGACAGGTCACCCTGAAGAACACCAGACTCGGTAAGATGGGCAATGCAACAGAACTTCAACAGTTCCAACAAGGGCTTACCAAAGACTTCAGGCTAAGCATGAGGTGGTGACAAAGCCAAAGAGTAGAGAAATGTGAGGCATTTTTACCCAGATCAATACATTCTAAACTTGTTGCAACTTCCACTAAGATGATTCTGCTCATTTTATACATATAGGTGATACGCAAATGTGACGAAGCATCAGAATGAGTCAGCAGCAATGTTAACACAGTAAGCAAAATGCTTTGAGGCAATTTTGGTTTGATATGTTTATTTGACTACGAGTTTCAAAATTTGTGAACTGACAACAGATCAAGAGTATGTTTTTAGTTAGGCAGATAGATTCACTTCATTAAGCATACAGAAAGGAATGTAAGAACACTTGAAAAAGTGAGTGCTTCCCATTTCATTAAATTTCTGCAGTTACCCTAACAATACTGATGAAAAATTTGAAGATGACCTTGCCTATGGCTTCTACTCCATGACACAATTAAAAAAATATTTCTGTTAAATGGAAATAACAGATTGTTAATGCACTGGCTATTATTGAAAACTGTACAAGGCAGGATCTCAAACAACACAAAAATTTCAGCTACTGCTGCACCAGTTTTGAGGGGTGATAACAATTTGCCTGCAGTCAGTCCAGCTAATTTGCTTCCTATCATGACCCTGTCTATCAGTCACATGAAAAATCTGCCTCCTGGGTTCAAATTTCTCATGCTTGGTTTCTGAAAGGGTGAAAAGAACAGAACTACTCAAGCTTCTTTCTTCCTAGTGTTACTTCCTTCATCTCCAAGCTATCTCAAGGGATAGAGGAGAGCATGTCCTAGAACTACAGCCCAAATGATGGAGCTTCCTCTCTCACTCCTCAGCAATTCTCAGCACCCCACGGCTTATGTGAAGGAACTTGAAGAGGATCTTTTCTATTTGGTTTTAGTAGGTTCATTGCTGTTTTATTTTGAAGTATCATCCTGCAACTAGCTAAGAGATAATTGTCTTTTCCCCAAATGGAATATGTGCAGGATGTTTACCAGCTCTGATTAGTCACAGATGGATCTACTTAGCCCAGAAGAGAAATGACAGTTTTTAACCACAAACTCTTCCCATCTTAGAAGACTTGCCCAGCATTCTTCTGGGAATTTATGCAACACTAAAAGGCACTGGAGATGACACACAGGTCACTTATTACCATATGTCTTTCTGAAGGGAAAGGAAAGGAAAACCCATCCTTGGGATTTTAACTCATTCTCTGCACTAGTTATAGTACAGTACAAAGTTACAGTAATGTTACTGCCAAATGGCATCCACGCATTTAGTTCGGCCAGGCAAAAAGACAAGAATTGTGAGGCATAGGGACAGAAAAGGAAGAATGACTAAAAAATACAGCACTATGACTATGCTAGAATTTGACAGGTTTTCCAAAGCTAACAGTGCTTCCCACACCAACAGAAGCAGTATTTGGAACACAGGAGTGTTTTTGCAGCTGACTTGTTTATGAGACAAGCTGGAAGGGAAGTTGGACATGCAACCAGGCAGCCAGCATCACAGTCAAATACCTTGAGGACCACTGGAGAAGAAAAATATGTTCATTTATATACTTCTTTGTCTCTCACAACATGCAGAGCAGAGGTGTCTGTCTCTGCATGAAGCTGTAACACACACACTTGGATACCGGTCAAGGCAAAACATTCCTCCCATTTAATAGGCAGGCTAAGATTTGAGAGATGAGATAGATCAGTGCTAGCTAGGAGCTTTGGCCCATGATTGTTATTATAAGCAGGCACAAAGTGACATTACCTGTGTCATAGTTATCACTAGGGTGAGATGTTTCATCCATTTCTTCACCATTTGGTTCATTTTCCATATTCAGATTTTTCAGCTGTACTAACTCCAGAAATCTCAGAGCTGTTTCTGCCAACAATGCTATGTTTTCTGCAACGGAAAACACTTTGGTTAAGAATTGTTCTACTTTGCCAATTTACATCAGTCTGGTGATCCCCCTGAAGAGAGATTATAAGCCACTGACAGCACCAGTCATGATGGGCAAACAGGACTGAAATTACACAGCATGCTCTGGTCAACCCACTTCTGTTGACTCCCAGCAAAGCTACCAAGTACATCAAATTACACAGTACTTTTGTCATGTAAACAAGTGGAAAAATCCTAATGATATTAGGTGTAACAAAGACTAATTTAAAACTTCTAGAACTGGCCCTAAATGCCACTTAATCTCAGTTTAGCGACTAAATAACTCTATAGAATGTAATAGCCAAATAGCCTGAATTACCTAACATTGCCACATAGTAGACTGCAACAAAGTAACAACAAACCACCAGACTAGGACACATATCCTAGGGAATAACAACTTGTTACGCTGGAATCCATTTTTAGAATATTTGTCATGGTGTCTATCCAGACGATTTGGCACCGTTCTGCACCATTTGGAAGCTGCTGAAGCAACTCAGGCTGCACTATATGGGTCAGGCCACTGCTGGCACAGGAACAATGACATCAAGGCAGAGGTCCCACTTAAGCAGCCGTTCTGAGTGTCATCCAAAACAACAGCAACATGCCAGTGGAGCCTGTCCACAGCCCAGACTTAAGTCACAAGTCCGACCGCTTCCGAAAGTGTGCTATAGTAACAGAGGTTACCTCAGTTACACTATCTTTAAATACATCTATGTATTTGAAATCTAAATTGATCATGGTGACCACAAGCAATTGGTTCTATTCATTAAGTATACAAAGTCTTCAATAACTAGTTTTATCAGTTTACTTAGTAAACAAAAGAAAAACATCACCTGAGACATTTTCAACCAAAAACCACATTTACAACTAAAAAAATCCCCAAACCCAAAACTAAAATAACACACCTGAAAATGTGCTAGTCATAGCAAGTCAGGGTACACAGTAAATAGCAAACATGGGCATGACAACAAAGCTTCTTCCTGAACCGTGCAGAACTCATATATCTGAATAACATCTGAATAAAACATCTGTTACAGTGTAAGCCAGTCTATTACACAGCAAATAATCTAATTTCAGCCACTGCATATCAAATTTCATTTTGTGGGAAAACAACTCTGCAGCCCAGCAACACACTGATGCTTTAAGTTAGTTTTGTATTTTTTCAGTTCCACCAGGCCATTTTAGGTAAACAATCAGAGCTAATGCAGTGTGAGTACAGGTGTCATTACCTGCACTCATTTCTGAGACTTCTGGTGAGTTTTACTGACAGAAACAGTTAAGAGAACACAGAAAAGCTCAAGATTTGGAGTTTTGACTGGATGTCCTCTTACCAGCATATGCAAGTCTGACGATGGTGGCTTCATCCTGGGCCAAGTGTGCAATGCCTGGCAGAATGTATTCTGGGTAAATGTTAATATCATTGCGTGGCACCTCTTTGACGAGAGCAAGAACTTTAGTTAGTGTCCTCACAGATTCTGCCCTCACCCTGGGCACAGAGTCGTTGCTGAAATGTAACAGATAAGGAGTAATACGATCCAGAAGAATCTCTACACTTAATCTTGGTGCTAAATGAAGAATCAGCTCCAAAGCAGCCAGTTTTGAATCACAGTATTTGAGAGTCTGTAAACAGGACGTTATCACAGACACTAGAATAACCAGCCCATTCTCTTTTGTCTCTCCCTCGGCCTTCTCTGTGCGATCGTGCCCACAGAGATTGTGAAAGATGTTGTCCAGATCTTTACGTATGACCAATATACGCTCATCTGCTGACACAAACGTTTCCTTGGCAAACTGGGCCATGTAAGGCTGAAGGAAAGTGTAAAATATTTCGGGAAATGCATTGTTACGTTGCTGTTTCAAATAATCTTCGGCTGCTAAACGTTTATCTGGCTCTCGATGGATCATCTGAGTGACCTTGAGAAAGGCAGAAGTAGGAAGGAGTGGGAGAGAAAGATTGAAGGTTTAGACATTTGTAATACAAAAACATCAAAACCCAAACCCAACCAGTAAGCAATCTGTCACCAAAGCAGGTGAAATAAGCTACAAACAGAACACACAGACGGTTCTAATTCTGTAGTCCATCCTTACCAGTTCTCTGATACTGCGGTCTTCAATTTTGCTGAGGACTTGATCAGGTGAAAAGAGGCCATTTCTGTAAGCCAAAAGCTGGGATAAATCAAACAAGGGTACACCTTCTGTGAAAAGCTCTGCTATTACACAACCTGGGAAACAAAAAAACAAAAGAAAAAAAGAAGTCAAAGATGTCAGAGGATTATAAACAGATGCTTTAACTTTGTTTCCTATATGCAGACAAGAAAAACCCTAAACAACTCATTGCTTGATTAAAAACAAGGCAAACAAGCTGCCAAATTAATCCGCAGAAAGGAGATAACATCTCAAGCTCCAAATCATGGCTTTTATACTTGATGCCTGAAATATGTCCCAAGCAATATATTTCAAGCATGTCAACAGCAGAGGAGTTTGCAATTAGGAAACATGAGGCAGTGACTTCAGCCACCTGCCAGCTGGAAAATCCATCACTAGAAAAGGAACCCACATCACTGTCACGTGGAAGGAGAGTGTGGTAAGTCAGCACGGATGGGGCAGTAGGTCAAAATTAAGCAGCCCTTTTACAGAAGGTAAAGAAATAACTTCTGCTCCCACAGCTGATACTAGGAGACAGCATATATTCACTCACACATGACTGCCAAACACAGACCCCTGTGTTGTGTGCATGACGTAAGTCCCTCTTCAAAGAATCCACTCCTGCAGTTTGCTCCCGCTAGTCTGCTTTATTAGTGGAGTGTCCTGAAAGTTTGGCCATGAGAGCAACTTGTAAAATGAAGTACTCATTTCCTTTAAATTAATATTTTCAATCTCTTTCAGGGAGAAAAAACCCAAAAAAACCAAGGGCTAAACTTGTGGCTTTCAAACTGCCCAAGATAAGCCAAGACTCAAGGCAGTCTCCCACAGTCGAACTCTAACAAGTATTTGCGAGTGGGATTATGACAGGAGTTTGCTCCCACCTCCTGCCTGTGGAGAAAAGGAAATGAGAATGGGCTTCTAGAGCCAGTATCGCCAAATTACCCTGAAAGCTGTCTCAGTCCCCCCAGAACTGGACCACTGACTGGTTCCTCCTCTCAGGCCCCATGAGGCACATGCTTCTGTCATAAAAAGGTGATGGTCTGTGCCTTCCAGAACCACCTCTTCCCTAGAGCACAGTTGAACCATAACAGAACAGTTTGTGATTTCCCTCCTCAGACAATAGTGATATACATAAATTATGTAGCCCACTGTGTTGTGTCAGTATTTTTCTGTTAATGAAAAAGGTTTGGGTCTTTGCTTAAAATAAGCAAGTTTTTTAACATGCTGATCTCCAAGCCTGCTGTAAAAAGAAAAAAAAGGACCTAAAAAACCCAATCAAACTCTTCTGCACTGCATTACAGTCAGAAACAACACACAGGACTCTCCTGATAGCTCCAAGTACCTGCAGAAAAGATATCCATTGCACGTTTTAACTCCCCTCTTGTTCGCTGATTGCTGTTTGCCAAGTCTACCAAAGGAGTTGAAGGGTCCCGCATGTTTTCCAGCTCCGTGGCAAACATGCTGCCATCGACAAAGCGCTCGGGAGCGATGTAACACGTTCTCCTCCTTGATGTGTCAAAGAAATAATTGAAGTCAGCGGGATTGTCTTCAGGAAGGTAAGTTGGTTTAAAACTGGCAAAGTCAGTTAGAAGGACCCAGTTCCAGCTGGTCACCATGATGTTCTCTGTTTTAATATCCCCGTGGCGGACTCCAGATTTGTGCGCTTGGTCCACTGCAGTGAGGATCTGGAAAGCAATCCACCTTTTCTCAATGTTGTTCAGGAATGGCCTGGTACTAATTCGGTCATAAAGGTTGTCCCGTACGTACTGTCTGAAAAGCATGGCGGCCTTCTCGGACAGGGTGGCTTTCTGGAAGGGGAGGCAGTTCTGTGCCGAGTGTAACCTTATCTTCAGCTCCTCCAGCTCCTGCTTGTAGCTCGTCAGGGGTAAGGTCGGATCCTGAATGGCAAACACCTTCACGACCACCAGCCCCTCCCGGTGCTTGGCTCGGGCCACCTTGAAGAAGCGGGTGCTGCCCAGGCTCTTGTCGTACTCGAAGTCGTGGATGTCCGAGAAGTAGCTGTCCACCGAGAGGATCTGCGAGGGGGCGATGCCAGCCAGCTGGTTCCCCATGGCGGCACCTCCTCCGGCCGCAGGCACCGCACCGGGACTCTCCCGCGTCTGCCTGCGNGTGGTGCCTGCGCGGTGACACCATTCCGGCTCTTCCCGCGAGCTGGTCTCGTGGCCTCCTGATGAACTTTTCTTTTTTTCCCCTCTGGCTCCGTTCCCTGGAAGGGTTTCTTCTTGTTTTGTGCTCTGCAATGGGAAGAAGATAGGGCGGTAGCGTTTAAGTGATGTGTTCAGGCCGGCTTTAAGTTGGTTTTGTCTATTTGTTTAGCCATGTTAAGGGGGTGTAGCGTCGCCTGTGAGCCTGGTGCTGAGCCGGCTCAAGCAGTGCGGGTCGGAAGGTGCCTGCAGGAGGTCGGGGGTGCTGGTGGAACGGGCCTCAGGAGCATCAGTCAGGACCTTCTCTCAGCAAACAGGAGAATAGCTGCCATGCTTCCTTCTCCTGGTGCTTAGCACTGGGTGTCTGTAGGAGGAAGGCTTTTTCACATGGCTTCACTACTAGGTCTGTCCTGACGGGGTTTGGTATATCTGAAAAATCAGGTAAAAAGCTTTTCTTGGCAAACAAAATCATTGCCTTTCTTCCAGTTTAATCTGAAAGTGCGTGAGAGCAAGGACAAGCCCAGGGCAGAGTTTGTTCATTCTTCCTTTTGCCTTTCCCTTTGCCGTGTTCTTTCTTTGCTACCTATGACGCATTACTAAAGATGTGATATTTGGGTCTCATAGACCAGTGCCTGTATACTCAAAACTTTCCTGAATACAAGATTGCCACCAGCCATGTGTGAGGTCACTTAATCATGCAGTCTTCAAAGTGGTTTGGGTTGTGCTAGTGAGGGTTTCTTGCCAGCAGGACTCAGTAATGGACAGTTGGAGAGTTAGCCTGTCCCAGGGCAGAAATCTTAGCCCAGGCCTAGGGTTATGGTTAGGACTAGGATCAGGGTGAGGAGAGCGAGAAATGGGGAACCTTCTGGCATTAGACTGGTGCCTACGCTCAGTTCCTTCTAGGGTCACAACTGTCATGCCATTTTTTTCCCTTTGGAATCCCATGATCTGGACATAACTTCCATTCACAATACCTTTACCTGGAGTGCAGGCAGGGTAGGCATCAAGTGCTGCCCAGGGGAATTTGGAAGAGAAGGCAAATAACTCAGTTTTCTGCTCTGCTAGAAGCTTGGCAGGTTGACTTCATGCTGTAACACTGTAAACAGCACTGTTCAGCTCCTGTCATAGTGGGTAGGGAAGGGAATGTGGAGTGGTGACTTCTGTGCTTCCTTTTTGACTTTGAAACAGACAGTGTGCTAATGGTACCCTGTTATGTTCCTTCCTAATCACCTAAAACTTCATTCCCTCATTTTAGGGCATAGCATGGGTGGAGAAAGCTGTGTAAGGAGAAAATTGAGTGGCTGCTATAAGTCTGGCTAAGTTGGATGTTGGTTGTCTTGTAAGCTCTAAAAAGGTAATTGGAAAATCTCAATGGACTTGTCTGCAAAACAGTTACATAGGTGTTGCTCTCTCTAATGGAAAAAATGAATGGATTTAAAGCAGAAAGATTTTCTCAGTTCCATCTGTCAGCCTCTGCAGCCTAGCTGTGCTCTCCTGCCTTTGATCACAGGAGGTAGATTCTGTTTCCAAAAGAGGGTAGGGCTTTTTCATAGCCAGGGTTCTTTGTAGCTGCCGCAGGCAGACTTTGCTTGGAGCTGAGCTGTTAGCTGCTGCCTCTGAGCTAAGACGTATTTATTGCCTGTGCATGCAGTTGTGATGGGCTAGAGTCATGCTTCAAGCCAGTTTTTCAGCCACCTGTGTCAGGGTGACAGCCTCCACAGTACTGCCAGGTGTACAGCGTGTGTGGGCACAGGTGCTGAGAGAGATACAACAGCACATTTTCATGCTCTGTAATTGGAGTTAAGCTAAACTGGCTGCAACAAACAGAGAAGGTGCATTTGTGGCTTCCGAGCAATAAAATGGACACAAAGAGTGAAGTGTGTATATGCTCTTCTCCTTCGACTCCTCCTCTTCCTAGGTCACATACTGTTTAGGTGCTCCTCCAAATCAAAAACAAATAGAAAGGAAAACTTGTAGTTTCACTGTGGCATCTTTGGTCAGCATTTCTTCAGAAGTATACATGAAGTAAAGATAGACACTTAGTTTTAGGTGTTGATCATGCTGAAGTTAACAGAAATTATATAAGCTGCTGAATACATTGTCGTCTTTTTCCTTGTCTCCCAAATCTGTTTCCCTTCTAAAGCAAACATCCTTGGGTATCTATGCAAATGCAGTGCCTTTCATCATTTCTTGAAAATGTCAGAACTCTGCTGCTTCTGCAGAGCTGAGCTTAGAAACAGAAAAGCAAAGAGCATTGTCATGACTGAAGTCTCCTTTAAATCATGGGTGAAGACTGGAAATTGCCTGGAAATTGATTGGGCTCAGCGGTGTGTCCTGTGGATCTGTAATGCTCTTGCACCAAGAATTTATCCCTGTTCACTCATTCCAGAGCTTTTGGAAATGTTTATATCGTGTGAAACCAAAACTGCTTTGAAAGAAGAAAGGAGATTTTATGAATCTTTAATCTAAAGCATCTTGGAATAAGAACAAAGCTTCTGAAATGCTCAAATTTCTATGCTTTACAGAAAAGGGCTTCGAAGGTTTTAATTTCTTATGATTCTCTATGCCAGCATTTTGGGCAATTTTTTGCTTTAAAAATGGTTCATTAATATGTCAGTTGACTTTCTAGGAATGGTGCTTTTTAAATTACTAATTTGCAAAGGGATTAAAGATCCGTCCATATCTCCCCTGATTAGTATGTGTGTACATTTTAAAACATTCTGCAGCACCATTCTGTGCTATCATATTTTGTGACAGTCTGTCCTGCTGATTTAGCAAGACTTCACTGCTTGCAATATGGCAGTGATCCCAGGGACTTAAATGGGTGAGAGAAATGGATTATAGAATAGTTTCTTTAAAAGTACCTAAGGCAGAAGAACTGCCTCAAGTTTAGTCTGATGTACTGACAGATTTGTTCCCTAGTCATGTGCTAATTGTTTTGGAATGAGAATCACTTGCTCCTGGATCCTTCTACCAAAGCAGCATGTACAAAATTAATTTCACAAAACTCAGCAAGAGACCATATGGAAGGGGAAAATGGTATTTATTTTAAACAAAGTTGATTTCAGTCACTAACACATTGTGTTGTAGATGTCAGTCCCTTGCACTCCCACACCATGTACTCAGAAGCATCCAGTCGTGTGATGCTTTCATACACAATCTTCTATTAATGTTTCATTCAGACCAAGTTCAGTATTTCTGCCACACAGTAAGTTAAATTGCACTAGTACACATGCCCACCATTAGGTTTTACTGCTGCAGTTTTCTTCTGTGTCTGCAGCTACTTTGAACTTTGGGAATTAAAAAGAGGAAGCTGGAAATTGTAGAGGTGAGCTCTATTACATACCTTAAAAAGCTAAGCCTTAAACATACCTGCAAGCTGTGGATAGTTCTCATAATCACCCACTTTCAGGGAGAGTGGAGCAGGAAGAATGCTTTGCTTTTTTTCTTTTACAGAACTATGGAAATTCACTGAGGAAAATGTTGCTCTGTTTTGAGCTTCAAATGAAATTTGGGTAACTCCTTAATCTCAGGAACTAAACTGTGTAATTTTTCCCTTTCCTACATTTGATTCCTCTGCCTGAGACTCAGAAATGGCTCTTCTGCATTAGCCACAAGTCAGCTAATGGTCATCTTTTATTGGACTAAGTCAGCTCCAGCACCAAACACCTCATGCTTTTTATTGTCTTGTATTTTAGTTTTAGTTTAGCCTAAGCTCCAATGCCAAACACCTTATATATTTAATTATATTGATGTAATTTAATTTTAAATTGATTTTATTTTCCTTTGTTTTGTTTATTATTATTATTTTGTTTGGCTTATTTTATTTAATTTTTAAATTTTATTTAATTTCTTTTTTTAATACAGAGACTAGTTAGTCTTCCTTTGAAATCTAGGGTACAAATCCCAAACTGTGCTCTTGGGCACAGACTTATTTCTTCAATGAAGGTACCAGCCCTGTGCTAAATGAGCTGCTCTCTGCCAGATCCAGACTCGGTCTCGGCTATGACCCCTCAGAAATGCCAAGTGTTTCCAAGGAAGCAGGCCTCTGCTGGAAGCTGAGAGGTTTGTTTGTTTCATCTGTTTATTTTGTGTGCTGCTAAGAATTTGGTAGGGTCTAACAGAGTGCCCAGCACATTTTGGAAACATGTTTCAGATAGGCAGGTTTTATGGAAAGTGGATGCCTTCCCAAAGCAATTATAACTCACCATTTCCAGGGCTTTGGTTTCCCATGCCCCACTTGTTCCTGTCTCAGTAGGAAATAATTTTACCAAGACATAGAGGAGACTGTTCAAAGCATCTGCTGACAAAAGGCTGAGTATCATGTTGCAAATGTGTGTCCTCATTTGCTGGAATTGTAGAGGCAAAAGATAGCACAGAACTGGAGTTGAACATCAAATTTCCCAGCAAAAACCAGCTAGCAGGTGCTAGTTGCTGTGAAATCTGGATGAAATTAAAAGTGATTCCTCCCTTGCAAGGGAGATAATGTGAGAGTGAGCTCTTTGGGAACAGGTACACTTTGGAGAAAGCCTACTGAGAAAAGTCAGGTGTTAAGCTTGCCTGGCACACAACTGACAGAAGAATTGGAATGGCAACATCTGGGGAAGTGATGCAGGGCTGGGAATATCTGGCTGGTCAGTGGTGTTACTTATGGGAATGTAAGGAGAGAGGACAGTAAAATAGTTATGGTCAGTCCCATAACTGAGTATTATTGCCCTCCAGGCCCGTGTGTGAGAGCTGCCACAGTGATACTGGGTTTGTCCCCAGGAAAAAGGACTGAGAACAGAATCCCTGCTCTTCATGATCTCCTCATGTGGACATACAGCATTAAAAACAGTTGTCACTCTTTCAGTGACAACTTTCTGGCAGAGACAGAAGCAGTAATGTTTATACTGTGATATCAAGTAGTGTCCTTTCTTCTCCACTCTTACCCATCCCCCCTGAAACAGCAAAATATCAGGAAAATTCACTGCTAGAGCCTCTGTCTTGCTGCAGTCAGATTGTGTTTAGCTCTAAATCCTGGTCTGAATACAACTAATACTGTCAAAGATTTTGATTTTTCAAATTTGAGAGAAAAATGATGGACTCAGGCCCATCTTTAGTGAAGGATGTATTATCAGACACCAGGAGAAGTTAGATCAGAACATAATTACATACATCAGTGCAATATTCAGTTGTTAGTCATTCTTCCCTAATGGTGAAATGCATGACAGTTTCGGGTTGTGATTGGCACCTCCATTACCTGCTCTCAGTAAACAGATTATTGGCTCTTTTTTTTTAAAATAGAAATTTGCCATCTTCACCTTGCACGCAGTCTTGTTACCCAGCCTGCTCTAATGTGTGCTGCAACTAATAAATGAGCAGCTGCCATGGCTACTGTAGCCATACAAAGAAAAGCTCTTTAGCTTTTAAGGAGTGGCTGGAGGCAGGTAATTAACCACAGCTTCACTCCTTGCACGCAAAGCGCCTGGAAAGCAACGCACCGGGCTTCCCTGTGGATTTGCCTTTTATCAGCACTTACTTCAAGGATTGCAATGTGGCTGCCAGTCCTGGCTACAGCAAGAGAGTAAGAAAAAGCAAGGCAAATCCAGTTATAATTAAGCTGGTGATAACAAAGGGGTCTTAAAAATATAATAGCAGATTAATTTTTGGAGAACTTCCTTCTCCTGCTTCCTTTCCCCCATTTCAGACTTTACTCCTTCGTGCTGTTTTCTGTTCACTGCTTCAAGAAATGCATCTCTAACGCATCCAGGAGTAGGAGGGTGTTCACCAAACAATCTTGGCTCTTTTCATATTAATGCATTGTCATTTATGCATCTTAATCTTAATAGAATCCTCTATTTCCGAAGAATCCCTGATATTATAGAGCTATTTAAAAATAATCTTTTAGCATGCAGGGTAAATCACATTCTGCTATGTAGCAGATTGTTATTTGTCTGTCAGCCTGCAGTAAGAGGTCTGATTTCTGCCCACTGACTTCACTGCAAAGTTCTCAGTTGCCTATAATTAGGGTAAAATTGGGTCCAAGAGTGATAAATTATATCTTCTCCAGCACAGAAGAGCGTACCCTGACTTTCAGCCATATCAGTCTATTTGCAAACAACAGTGAAATTCTTTTTGGGTCTCACTGAGCCATGACAACATGATAGTCTCTTAGACCTGTAGATTGGATTTCAGGTCAGGAATTGCTACTACCAGCTAGTTTGAAGTCTTGTAGAGAGAGGCAAAAATTCAGCCAGAAACTTGCTTCAAACCTATACATCTTGGGCAAGGTATAGGCCAAGAGCTGCAGCCTCTTTATCTCAATAACAAAAAACTCTTACCAGGAAAGCTACTGATATTGGTTTGTTGGAGTATATTTTATTTCTGTCTCTCTCCCTCCTGTGTCTCATTCAGAGCTTATTCACTTGTCTCAGAAATTGAAACCATTAGTAGTCGCTCTTTAAAGGTCGACAATAATTTTAAGTTGCTATAAAATTAATCTGAACCTGAAGTTGCAATTTCACTCATATTCCTACTGTTCAAGTAGTATATTTTAAAGTGTTTGGGGCTTTGGGCCAAGCATTGGTATAAATCAAAATAAATACTTGGCTGACTTGCTTGGGTAGCTTCCTTTGGCAATCTGTTTCTAGCTCACAGTTTGGCCTTCTTTGCAGCTGAGATACCTGGTTCTTTTTCTGCCAGCTTTTTTTGTTTGTTTGTTTTTTCTGTTGTTTTTGGTTGCTGTTTTTGCATTTTCTGTCTGAAGCAAAAGTATCTTGGTTCAACAGTCTGACATTGCACTTCGTGATTTCTCAACACTCCAGTCAAGAGTTTTCAAGCTTCCTTGACTTTTGGCACTGCAATCCACATGTTTTAAAAAAATATTGCTTATTACCTAACTTGTGTAGGTCTCTATAATTCATTTTTTTCCGAGACAAAGAATTATGGTGATAACTGCTGGAGTTGACTCACACTGCTGTTTGTGCCCAGCCTGCTTATCTGTTGGCTTCAGTTAGGCTGCTAGTGTAAGGTTAGCAAGACTCTGCAAGAAAATAAGCTTCTTCTAGATGCCCTTCTTTTAAACAGCCTCATAGGTTTCAGTCCATCTTCATCCTTTCCCCAACCCCTCCTGATTCCCTAACTGTGTTTTCTGTGGCCTCACTCCTAAGGCATGTTTGAGCCTTACATAATGCCTGGCTGGGGAGGAGGGAAATAGTGATGACAGCCAGCTGCCTCAGCCGGCTGGGGAACTGAGTTCTGGGGAAGCAGTTTTTGTCCTTGGTCTCCACCACCCCCTTCTGCACCAGTACTGACTGTGGGAGCCAGCTCAGTAACTACAGATGACTTGGGATGACTGGATTCCTCTTGAGAACTTAAGTTCCAGCTGTTCTCTAGGCTTCTGCAGCCTTTAGAAAGGATGAGTGGGATGTTTTGTTATCCTGTTGTTTTCAATTGATTTAAGTATCTTTTAAACTTGGGGACACTTGGGGATAACAAGTGAAGTGAAACAGTTGTCTTAGCATCTTTTGAAAATACTTCGAACAGCAGCAGAATGCAACTTAGAGGGAAAATATTTCCCATTTTGGGGTGATTGTGTTTGCAGCCCTGGGTCATTTAAAGAATCTCTCAGCATGCACACTGCAGACCACCACAAAAAAAAAAACCAAAAAACAACAACAAAAAAATAAACAAAAAGGAGGAGCTAAACAGCTGGATTTTCTACTGTAGTAGCATGCACTGTCTGGCCAATACAGTCACTTTGAAAAACAGCATTATTGCAGCTTGTTCTACTCTTTTCATCTGAGTGGTGAAAGAGTAGTAAGACTGAACTGGTGGGTAGGAATTGCATCTACACTGCTCAGTTCTGGCAAACTCGTTCCAACTCTGAGACTGAGAGGAGANAAAAAAAAAAAAAAAGAAAAAAACAAAACAAAACAAAAAAACCAAAAAGAAGGAGCTAAACAGCTGGATTTTCTACTGTAGTAGCATGCACTGTCTGGCCAATACAGTCACTTTGAAAAACAGCATTATTGCAGCTTGTTCTACTCTTTTCATCTGAGTGGTGAAAGAGTAGTAAGACTGAACTGGTGGGTAGGAATTGCATCTACACTGCTCAGTTCTGGCAAACTCGTTCCAACTCTGAGACTGGGAGGAGACTTCAAGCTCCTCTTGGGCCATACTTCTGCTGTGAAGCCATCTGATGGCAAAAATACAGTAGGAAAGACCACTTGGAGAGTTATAGCAGATTATTAAGAAATGTGCCTGTGTAAGGAAATTCCTCTTCTTTGCACCACAGAGCCAGGCACCCTCCTTGTCTTTGTGCTTTTTGGCTATAGGGACAGGTTCTGCCTCATACAAGAGCAATGTTGATTATCTCAAAGTATTTGCAGAGGAGCAAAGCACAGCCAAGACCCACTCTCCACCATGTGCTGCTGGTCAGCTGGCACAACAGCATTGTATGAGGAAAACATTTTTCTTCCTTCAGTAAAAAGCCCATTGCATTTGAAGCAGCAGGATGAATTCTGCTATGCTTCCATCTTATACTAATTGTGTATTAGGGTATACACAAGCTAATTTTAAAGTGAGATTTTTCATTCCCAGCCTGCGAAACATTCTGTTTTCCAGCTGCTGGAAAATAACATGAGCTGATCCTGTAATGAACTCTCTCATGTAAGAATTGCCTCATTACCACTAAATGTTGCCAGCTCTTAGATTTGTGTTCTACTTCATAAATTCTAAAAAGCAGCTCAATGTATTTAGAAGCTATTTCCCTGGTTTAAAAGGAACCAGAGTCTATTCCAGGACCCAAGCCAGATCCCTTACAGTTTAAATGAAGATAGATTGCCATGAACTTATTTCGGAAGATGAAGAAAAAGTTTTTGCAGAGCAATTTCTCTCTTTTTTTTCTTTTTTTCTTTCTTTTTTTTTTTTTTATTTTTTAAGGAAAAAGAACCTGTGCTTTTTGTGTTCCTGAAGAACAGTGAATAAGACCACGAAATTGCACTATTGTGTGTGCCTACTAGTCAAGTATGAATATATTTTTTTTTCCATTGACAGAAGGCAATAAAAGGCCAGAATCCATTCTCCCTGATTCTACATACCAACTCCACAGGGTTCAATTCACTCCAAAATAAAGTGGAGCTGCTTTGGAAGAAATAATGATGAGGTCTGGAGGGTTTCTCCCATCAATTTTTAATTTGAATATAATACATGTCAATGTTGAGCACTTTAGGTCAGCTCTGTGTTGCTTGACTGCTATAAAACAATGAAAATCTCTACTAATCATGGTGAGTGGTTACTGTGATTTTTCAATTTTATTGGCAGCCTGACGTAGTGAATAGGAAAAAGAGGCAATTTTATTTTCATATCTAGACAGGTATAGGCAGAGCAGCACAACAGATTTGCACTGTTATTCGTGTTGCATATGCCCATAAGAAATAGAAGGGAATTGGCTATAGGCTGCAAAAGTAGTTCACAAAGTTGCCAGGGAGAATCATCAGTTCTGAACTGTGTACCTTCCAAATATCTGGGAATTCTGCCTGGGCAAAACAGTAATGTTGGATCTTAATAGACAGTGTTACAGACATGTTGGGTTCAACTAATAAATCTTTCCAAAAGGAGCTGGAGAAGAGAGAAATCCATAATGCAGTTGGGCACATTTCTCATTTCCCATTGAAATCTGTCTGCTTCCACCATGTCCAGGCAGATTTAAACAGATGAAAGGGTCAACTAAACAATGATTGTGTATGTACATAAATTAAGATATGAGAGTGTTCAGTAATTTATTTTAGCTATTAAAATGCTGCTGTGATTTTGACTTTGAGAAAGGAAGAGCCTTAGAAGGATCAGAAGGCAGTATCTCATGGCAAACAACCAAAGCTGGGTGAGTTCAAAGATGCAAGAGGATGTATTCAGTCTGTTCAAGAAGGAGCACGCAGCTGTGTTCTAATAAAAAGAAATAATTGAATTTATTTGATCTTCTAGGATTCTTCCCTTCATAATCAATTCAAGGAAGCATTTTTTGATGTTATGACTTCTTTTTTTCATAATGTCTTTCAAAACCAGGCCTAATGTCAAGAACCCCTCTTTTTCCAGTGTCAACCATTTGGCTATTGGTATGTTCATTACATTGGATCCCTTCTGCACTGCTCCTGGAGAACTGCGCAGCAAACAGCCATGGCTGGACTGTGGGTTTCCCAGCCATATAGGACAGAAGTATGCAGAGAAGGAAAACACCAGGTCTGACATGACAGTGCTGAGAAAAGCTTCTAGCTGAATTAGTAGTTACACCAGGAAACTCTTGGATTCTCTATGGGGACTTGTTTTACTATCTAAACCCAAAATTCAATTTTACTTGTCATGTCCTAGCTAGGAGTACATAAAACAGACTGAAATTCCAAGTGTGGGTATAATCAAATATTTAATCCTAGTACCCTATTCAGCCATCCCTTAGTGTTCCTTTCAGTTTTAAGAAAAAAGTGCATTTTCTTCCAGTTTTTCCTCAGAAAACCTGTTAACAGTTATAATTTCTTATTGCAAGAAGGGCTGAGAAATTTGGCATCTGAACATCATCACCTTATGGCATGTTATACCTGAGCAAAAACGTACCCCCACACTTCACAAAAGCAGAACCCATGGAAGGAACAGTTGTAGCACTTTGAAGTGCTATTTAGGCTGTCAATTCTCTTTCCATAAATGTTTTTAAATCAGGGATTTAAATTAAGCACTCACATTAATCGCTCTCAAACTAATCAGTGAATTGATTCCAAATCTGGCAGCCAGTCAGTGTTGATACAAGATTTGCTGCACGTGTACTCACAAATTTTGTTTGCACGGTATTTTATTGCAAATATAAAAAGGCAAATGCAGTTGTCAATTATGAATGAAATTGAATCAGGATAAACTGAAGTATGAAACTGGTGTATATACACTCAGCAGCCTGTCGGTATGGACAAAACCACCCGTGACTTGACATCTTATTTGATAGATCTTCTTGTAAATAATAAATCACGTTTTCTTTCTGCAAACAACATGAACTGTGTTCATCATTTGAGATCCTTTACATTATTAACAGCCTGGCAGAGAGTTCAGAAACTCAGCAGAGAAAATATTCAGGAGATCCTATATAGTTTATATTAAGATTCCAGGCTGATGTTTCGTACACAGCCTTCCTATTTTACTAACAAATTTACATGATTTTGTATTAAATAGGAAAGTCGTGGTCTTCTGTTTCTTGGGGCATTTTCATACTGGAAGTATTCTGAAATATGATTTGAATGACAAGAATCACAGAATGAGTTGTTGAAAGAAACATTGAAAGATCTTCTAGTCCAACCCTCTGCCATGGACAAGGACACCTTTCATCAAACCGGGTGGCTCAGAGCCCATCCAACATGGCCTTGAGCATTTCCAATGACGAGGCATCCACAGCTTCTCTCAGAAACATTTCTCAGTGCTTCCCCACCCTCATCATTAGAAATGCCTTTCTTATATCCAATCTAAATTGTCCTTCTTTCAGTTTAACACGATTGCCCCATGTCCTACCACTACAGGAAGGCTGGAATCTTTTTTACTCATGTAATGCCTGCAGTTTGCTATGTATTTCAGAAAGCGAGAGATTTCCAGCAGTGCTCTTACATTTTTACAGCTCCTGGAGCTGATGTACCAAGAAGTAAAGTTCTTCTCAGGTACAGTCTGGCTCAACATGGGTCCTAAAGAAGCCATGGCAAAACAAGGGAAGAAAAACAAAAGGTACAAAGAGAATACAGACAACTCCTAAGCCACAAAATAATCCTATTCCTCCTCTGAAGACAGTAACACACAAAAATATGACTTTGTAGCTAAAGCTGGTTACTTTCTAGCCTTGACATGCTTAAAAAATCATTTCTATGATGTAACCAACAATAACAGCCTGTTATCTGATGAAGACAGTGGTACCTTAAAAGCTTCATTGAGTGATGCAGAACTGGGCCTGTATGTTTACTCCCAAAAATGCTAAATGTTCCTGTGTGGGAAGGAAATTCCATATTCTCACTGCAAGAGCTTAGTGGGCAAAAAGAAGACACCAAAAAATCCATCACGATGGAAGAAAATAATTTTGAAGTTCAAGAAGCACAAAACAGATGGTGTACTCCTTTCTCCCAATCCTTTTTGTGATCTGAAATACACCTTCACAACACCACAGGATTGCTGAGGCAGGGGAGAAAACTTGACAGGAAAGGATTCATGTCCATGCCTTTTTCCTGGTGCTGTAGTGAGCATGGCAGGGTGGACATGGAGATGGGGGACAATGACACAGTCAGGGTTCTCTTGCACAACGGCCACTTAATCTTTGGCCGTAACAGTAGAAACTCTCTCCTCACCCTTCCAGTACAAGATCCAGGGTCCTGAGTGCCCTGGGGCAGTTGTAGGTGTTTAGAGAAAGATGACGACCATCCTGTTCTTGCACACCCTGAAAATCTTCACACGAACAGCCAAGTTTGGCTTTTGGTCTTGAAATTTCATGTGGGCTGCTGAAAGTAAAGCTATCATGAAATATTCATTAATTTGTTTCCAGAAGTATTTTATTCTTCTTACTTTTTTCCCTCCCCTCAAACAGACATCTCTTCCTCTGCTTTTTGTGGCAGATAACCTGTTGGGCTAGATGGAAATCGAGTTTGTGGCCTTATTTCAAGAGTGATTTGAATTGGTGGTGTATCACTGGAAAAGACAGCCATCCTAGCTGCTAGGCAATTTTAGTAGTGATTCAGCCACTTTCCCCTTAATTATTGTGGACTTCTTTTCTTAGTTTCATGTTTTCTTGTTTTTAATCTAGACATCCAGTTCATAGATATATAATTATTTACTGTAAACAAAACATATATTTCTTTCAATAGTGATTTGTAATAATTATATAAAATATAAAAGGAAGAAAAACAGTCTGGTACCCTAGGGAAAGTATAATATCTGCAACACATCTTCTTCATTGCTCTAACCTGTACTCTTCAACACTTAAGCTTACTGAAGGACCTGCAGGAACATCACACCTGCACATCTGATTAGCTAAAGCTAAACAAATTCGAGTGTTAATTCAGTAGAATCCTCTGAACTGGTAGACAGCCAACTCAATTAAACAGCTATCCTGATAAAGAGACACAAAAATGCTTCTGAAAAGACTTGCCATGACATAA
This sequence comes from Ifrita kowaldi, assembly GCA_013398055.1. Classification (NCBI taxonomy): domain Eukaryota; kingdom Metazoa; phylum Chordata; class Aves; order Passeriformes; family Cinclosomatidae; genus Ifrita; species Ifrita kowaldi. Next base: position 89,396 of record VZRS01010459.1, on the reverse strand, counting down.
AGTAGCCATCAAAGTAAAACTACAGCAATAAGGAGATTACTCATAGCATTTAATTAGTCTTTGGTATTTATTTCCTTATTATGACTGGAATCTCTGTTTGTGATGGAAGTTTGGCATTTCACACTGATTTAAGAGCTTGTAATACTTTGTTTCTGTATTACTGAATGAATATATCCCTGTTAAGCAGTTTCACTGTCATTAAGTATAATTGTGCTAAATTGGCATCCATGGAAATGTCCTGGTTAAAAGTTTTTTTCTATACCAGTGATTGTACACAAATAACATAATTAAAAATTCCTGATTAAAAAAAAGAAAAGGAAACCTGAGCAATAGCTAAGAGAAGGAATTTGTAGTTGCTTTTCAGAAGAGCAGGCAGGGAAGTGGCTTCACACCAGCATCTCCTGGGACAGGGAAGATTACATTTCTTAGCTAAGTCAACAGAGTGGTCATAGATTGCTACTTGACACAGGAGTTTCTCTGAAAGAGACACACGACCCTTGCAGTCCAGGCTTTGGAAGAGTCCTGATTTCCACAGTGCTTGGCTCTCTTGCTGAATAGAAATTACCTGCAGTGCTGGTGTTTCTCTGGCTTCCTCTGTGCACCCTGCACAGGAACGGTTTGCCATACAAATTCTTCAAATGATCCTCTTAAGAATTAATGTTGGGAGAAGGCTTTTTCCTTTCTGAGCTGTTATGCTTAACATCTCATTAGCTCATGGTGTCAAGGCTAACATGATAACTCTGCAGGCCAGACATTTCTCATGAGGAGTAAGAAATAATTTAAAACCATCATTAGGAGCTGCAAGGACTTGAAAATAGAAATTCCCTTCTCTTTATCTGTAACTTTAGATAAGTGTGCTACAGTATTCCTTCCAATTTAGTGCTCATTTCTGGAGTTACTAGGTAAAATAACAAGCTGACATCTGTACTGTATCATATGCTTGATTACCGGTATGCAGAAAATGGCAAAGAACTATTTCAGATAACCAAGTGATTTAATGCTGGAGGGAATTTCCAATATAGTTAATCAGCATCTTAGGACATTAAACTGTTTGCTTAAGAAGGATTTTTGGTTAATTGAAGTTCACTAAGGTTACATAGAATGCAGAGCAACTTTTAGTTAGGCCTTGAAGTGTTGCACTGAAGAGTGTTTCAGAGGATTATTTGAAAAAATGTTTTTCACATCAAATAATTTGCCTCTTAATTATCCTAATTACTAGCTATTTGATTATCTTTCTTATTGTGTAAGCTAACTCTAGAGAAAATTATCTTCCTTTTTTGTACAAAAGGAAGAGTAAGAGTTGATCATTACCTACATACAGAGAAACTCTGAGTAAAAAACCTGAAGATTCCATTGGTGCTGAAGCATGTTAAAGTATTATTAATTCATATTCATGTGTACAAATTGAACAAACATATATTTCAACACTATCCTGATACAATCTATCTTTAACTGTGTGCTTCAATCAAAGCACCAGGACTGTGTTAGAAGGGAAGGAAGAATGAATTCCAGAAGGAGGAATCTTCTCTGATCATGCCTTTTCTCAGCCTCTGTTCAAACCCAGATATCTGCAGTCAAGTACTTCACAGTTAATTTTGACAACATTCGTATTTTAATTTTCTTAACAAATTGCAGGATGAATGAATCACAGGGGGCACATTTTGACCAACAGATTACTCAGCTTAACTGACCACTAGATTGGTCCGTGTGTCACTGAAGAAATTTCCATATATATTCCGTATATATGTATCTCCATTATCCACGGATAATTTCCATCCCTGAAAGTCTTTGGTTACAGAGTAAACAAGCACAGTGAGGAATAATAGACACCAAATTTAGGACTCAGCAATAGACTATGTCGATGTTTCTCAGCCTTTACTGGTTTAAGAACGAGTCAAAATTTAAGCAAAGAAAGATTTATCTTACTTGTTTTGTCGTAATTGTTTTCTTGTGTAAATAAACAACAAGTGCATTGAAATGGGATCATTCATGCTTTCATTTTTATACTATCATTTTTATTCATTTGTTTGCTTGTATTTGGCTGTATATTTCACTAACATTATGGGATTTTAAATTGTTTGGAAAATGTGCCATCTAAGAAATGATCAGACAGTGGTGAAAAAGTATTGAGAAGCACTCAACCAGGAAACTTCTACAAGTCCTTTCTATCCATTTGCTCTACAGCTCTTTGATATGTAGTCGTTGGCAAGTAGCTGTTCCTTGGCACTCTACTTGCACCATTCACTTCCGAGCAGTAAGAGCAAGGATACAAAACCTTCCCCTGCATTCCCCTGCTCTGTTTACACTGTTAAGCTACCAGGGCAAACAGAAATGTTTACTGCTGCTGTCTGCAGCCTGTTCATCCAAATTTCATTATTTCAGTGACCTTTCTTGTAGTAGCTGTGTGTAATGTTTGTAAAAATAAATCTTGAGGCAAGGGATTCGTCTGTAAATTCTCATTTGCTTCTACCCGTTTTATTTCTGATGAAATGTTCTGATTGACAAATTAAGTGTAATTGCTTTAAAAAACAGCATTGATACATGCTGCCTTACAACTAAATCTTTATGAGGTGTTTGTGAACTCAGAGTCACTATGAATGTCAGCATGGGAAATATATTTAATCTTTCTGCACAGCTGTTTTTATCAACCTTTTCCTCAACCATTAACAAGCAGCTGATAAAGCCCTCAGGGGAACTTGCTGTGACACATGCTGAAATTGGTTTGCCCAACCTATCCCTTCTTTTGCCTAGTGGAAGATTAATGCTTTAAATTGGTCAGAGAGTTTGAGAAAATGGACTAATTCAGGAGCAGTTACACAAGTGATAAGAGGTATGACCTTGTCCCACCATCTGGTATGAAATTAGAAGGCAACTCATTTCACTGGAAACAAGGCTTGTCTTCTAATGCTGGGATGAATTTTGTGATTTGCTAATTTATATCAATGGCTCAGCTGCTCCAGATGGAAATTCCAACTCACAACCTGTGGGCTGCAGGTGAAGTGAGGGTAAAACACTTCCCACCCATCTGCAAGATCCAGAGAAACGCTGTAACTTCGTAAATGCTATTCGTGACTAATTCCTGGTGCTATTCCTTTAAAAAGATTGGGTTGAAAACCTTCTCTCATAAAATCGGTAAGGGCATTTCCATTATTACCAGTACAATTGGAATTCTGTGCCGAAGAGGGAGAAGTGTAATTTCAGAGTGACTTCCTTGATGGTAGAGACTGTATGCCCATGATTTACCTAGGAAATTATTTTTCTAGTGCCTGGGGATTTCTGTTTTTCATTTCAGTCAAAATTGCTCTGTTGACAATGTTTACTCATGACACTTTGCACTACAAGATAGTCTTTGTTCACTGTGTTTACCTGACAAAAGTCAATCAGTGGGACAGTTGTGCTCTTGAGTAAATGATATTCAGGGTAGAACGTTTGAATTGTCCTCTGGCTGAAAGAGCATGGGAGTGCTGCTGATTGTTGTTCATTCTGGCCAGTTTTGAACTTAAAAGGTACTGAGGAGTTCTTCAGTTCTGGAAATACATATGCTTTTGAGGGACAAAAAGGATAATATTGTAAATGACCTTTTTTATCAGAGTTTTGTGACATAGAAAATAATATTGCAGGAGTGACAAGTGTTTTCCCGTGAATTTATGGCCATGTTCGTGAATGGCATCCCTCACAACATTATTGGAGGTACTCTGGATTTACATAGAATTGTTTAAGTTGGAAAACACCTTTGAGTCCAGCCATTGCAGACATTTGCAGGAGCTGTACAAAGTAAAGCCTTTTATTTGCAGCCAAGATGTAAGATGTGCCATGCTCTTGTAAAATGCCTGTTTTCCCTTCCAGTGTCCCTTCAGCTTTGGGTAGAGAGGATCACAGCTGAATCTAAGAATGGAAGGCTTGGTTTTTATGCTTTTCTCAGAAAATGCTTGTGGTAACCACTCCTTATGTTACCTGTATGTCTACTTCTGTGCCACTTATATGTGACCTGTATGTACGTAACCACCACTGGACAAAATACATGAGGTAATTTTGGAGCTCAGTTACCTTTCATGGTTAAAAGCTGGAATCTAGGGCAGTGGGCAGAAAGAGTTTTTATATATGACTGTTCCATCATCACTATGCAATGAATCAGTGGTGACAAAATCCACTTTGCAGAACAGCGATGTTCATTTCATTGCAGTGGCCATGATGAGACTCAGTGGGTACTGGGACTTAAAGAACCTCTTACCCTTGAGTGAGATTTGGCTTGTATTTTCAGCTGCCTGAGATTCATATCTCATGAGTAGACAGCTCCTTGCAAATACATCAGATAAATTATGCACAAACACTCTATCTTAGGCAAAAAAACCCCCAGATACAAATGCTGCTTTCCTTTTCCCCAAAAGTGCTTGTTTCTATCCACACAATGTTCTCCTATCTCACACAGTACATTTACTTTATTTCCATTAATAGGCACTCTGTGCACTCATTTCATCAAGGGAATGAAATAGCCCAGTACTGTTGAACGATATTCTGATACAGTAAAAATAAATGCAGATGTTTCCTATATGCAGGCTTCCCAGGTGGTTAATTGACAGTCTACACGAATGTTATTTTCTGGCACTGTTAATAATTTTTTTTGTGATTTGTGTCATAATACATTTATTTACAGAATCTATCATTGCATTGGCAGTGGGGAGTACAGTGTGCTTTTTGTAAAGTCAGTCTGAAGATTGTTATTTAAAGCAGAGTCCAAGGCTTACGAAGAAGATATCCCATGAGGTGATAAGGGAAATTGCATTGAGACAACAGAGCAGGAGGTTAGCTTCCTGCACTCTGGAACAGAGAGATATGAGAAGCAAAATGTAACAGTAGTAAATCCCAGGGTAATGGCATCACGTTATTTCATGGAATGCTGTGGAAAAACAAATGGAAGGAGAATAGTAATGTCTTACACATGCACTGTAAGCATCTATAGGCAAATTGAATGACCCGTGTGCTGAAGATGGGTTTTAAATTGAAAAATGGGGGAAGAGAGGGGTGAGATGCCCTGCTAGCTCCAGTTGTGACACCACTAACTCCACAAGAAACCCTGTCATGAAATTATCTCCTGAGAGTATGAAATGCAACTCTTCATAAAACCATAGCAGCTCAAAAGCTCAAGGGCAATGTTCTGTGTACAGGAAGCCCTTGAGATGGCTCTTGACAGAGAACACCTGAAAGGGAATCATAAGGGAAATGGAGGCTTCCTTTTTCTTCAGTGTTTAAAAGCCAGCAGAGTAGCTGGCATCAGCTTTCTGCATCAGGTAGGGAAGTGGGTATCATCTCTTACAAGATAAGCTGCTGTTGGGGAGCAGCAACAACCTGAAGGTGCTTCGAGCAGCTTGGGGTGGGCTGGGAATGCACAGTATGTGAGGCCTTAAGGTGGGCCTTGTGGCATTTACTCCCAGCTAACTTTGCCAACAAGCTCTCATGCTCCATCCCTGAATATTTTTCCTGGTGTTACAAGGTTTCCTGCACTTCAAAAGGCAATGCAATTAAGGTATAATAGCAGAGCATCCTCATCCCATTGCACATTCCCATTGCAGAGACATGGGGAAAAGTCCCTGTGTTTGACAGCATCAGAGGATGATAGCATTCTCCTGATGTCTTGATCTGTCCCAGCTCTGCAGTGTTATTTCTCAAATTGCCCCATAATCCACAGAGTTAGTGAGCATTTCCCAGTTATATGCTGCACTGAATATCCCAAATACAGTGACTGAAAGGTAATTTTCTTTTCTGACTGACAAATTGTGTACTGTTTCTCTGTCAGGGACCCTTGACTGAGTCTGGAAACAGCATCTGAGCATATTTGGTGTGTTGTATTGATCAAAACGGGGAGAAAGCCAAAGAAGGCGTTCTCCATAGAAACACAAGGTTACAGTGGGAACACCGAGTCTTCTCTTGGTGATAAATGGCACTGACACTGTGATTGCTCTGCTCTTGCAGTCTCTGGAGGTGTCTCTACGCAATAAATTTTTTACTAACATGCCCTTTACTTTCCTTTTTTAATCTGCTCAACATTTTGGCTGCCAGATTTTACGTAAGTGAAACACACCATATCATTTTTTGCCGAGAGTAGTTTTCCTAATATCTCTAAGCCCCAAATTTTATATTTGCATGTGAGCACAGTAGTATCAAATCATTCAAAGCAACTGATAGTTCTAGAACTGCCCCAGATCAAGGTCTGTTCTCCGTTACCAGTAAGAATTCAGCAGTAATTTAGCTACACAAATTTGAAGTTTCTGCTTTTTAGAGTGATTCATAAAGGAATTCGACAGCCAGAGGAATGATAAGAAGGGGAGCTCATTGCTACAGGATGCTGCAGGCACCTGTTTAAACTGCAGCCTGCAGTTTATATGGGCTCTTAGAGGAATTAGAGAAATTCATGCACGCATAATTAATCTGGGCTGCCACACCTAAAGAGACCCCTCCTGATGCAGGATATCCATGACCTGGAGATTGCTGGAAGCTGATGAAAGTACCTGGGGGAAGCAATGCTGTGTTCCTGCTCTGCTGTAAAGTCAGTTGTGTGTGCATCTGCTAAAAGCCCTTGCAGGAAGCAGGTCCCAGAGGAGAAGTCCTCTGACTGGGTATGGCTGCTCTTGTGAGCCACTTCAGGCAAATGGTGAGACCTGTAAAGAGAACCCCCAGAATTGTAACTTGTGGTATAAGGAGACAATACTCCTTCTGTTTGGCAGAAATGGGTGAGGACAGTCTCTCACCTCATGTCAGGGCCCTGAGGGCACCCTCTACCCCTCCTGGGGATTTGACTGCCAGGGCTCAGGGCCAGTCTAGTGCCCTGTGACACAGCTGCTGGTCTTAGGGAGAGAGTTGGTAGGACTCAGTGAGGTCTCTCCTCACCTGCCGTTCACCCAGGATCTGGTTTTAAACTCAGGCTCTGGCTTCTTGGGTCCCAACCAGTCTACATTGCAGCTGCATCACGGTCATGCCCATGCTTGGCTGTGGACCCTTCTGATGGACTGACCCTGACCCATGAATTGGCTTCCCGGCCTAACCCCAGAGCTACCTCATCACCCATGGACTTGCTGTGCCTGGCTGTCCCCTTCCAGCCTGCCCTGCTCCCTCCATCAGGGCAGTGGGACGAGCCCTGGCTGGTGGGGCCATGCCCTTCCAGCTCACAGATCCTCTGTGGCTCACAGCTGCCCACCTCTTACCTTGAGAGCTCACTCCGTTGCTGTGCCACACCAGTGTCCAGTGCCACACCAGTAGCCCACTCTGGGGTGCCATGACCAGGTTGTTGACCCAGTCTGTGATCCACTGTAGGTGATGAAAGGTTGATGTTTTGTTGACCTCTGGTTTTTATGCACCTTTAGCTGTGGGGCACAGGCACACCCTCCAGCAGTCACACACCCCACTCCCTACCTGCTTGCCTTTTGTCAAGTGAATCTAGCACATGTGGTCCCCCACATTGGGAGAAAAAGTAATAGGTCTGACAGTCACATGCTTGATAACACAGCACCATGATCTTATAATTCAGTTACATCTTTACAGAGATTCTCTTACAAGAATTTATAAGGTTGAAGGTTACCATGCTAAACACAAAGGTTAAGGGTATTTATGGGCATGGCTGCTCAATGAACTTCAGTAATGTAAAGTGACTGAGATATGTTTTGCCTGGGGTTTCTGGAAGTTTGTCAGAGGGTCCTTTTGACTTCAAACAGACAAAGATAATAAAATGGCCTGGGCTGAAACATGACTTATGGCTCGCTTGTAGTCATAAGCTAGGATAATGAAGATCACTCAGCTATCAACAGGTTGTGTATCAACATATGCAGTATTCAGTGTTGAGAGAAGTTAATAACACAGCAAACTCTGCCACTGGAATCTGTTCATCTAATTTGCCTCATGAGACAGAAAATCAGTTGCAGGTTTTCTCTTCCTGCTTTCCTTCCTTGAGAATTCATTGGCAGAGGAAGCCAGTGTCAAACAGCCCTGACAAATTATCATTTCTGTGCACAAAACACATAATTCAGGTTTCATCACCCCTTCCTATCAACAAGTTTCAGTCTGTTGGGAAATGATCATTTCTATGTTATCTTCTGCCTCTGCTAGAATTGAACCATGTTCAGGCTCAGGAGGAGAAGTACATATAGCAAATCATTTAGACAAATTGCCTCCCTGGTAAACCATCACCTTATATTAACAAAACTTTTAAACATTTAATATTGTATCTGCTCTGTGATTTGGTTCACCATAGTTTTTGTTTTAATAAAAAATCCATTTATTCTTCTCTTCAGTATGCCACATTCCTGTTTCACCCTCTCTATAACTGTGATGCTCTTTTACTCACACATTTGGAGCACTTTTCCTGCCTTTCCACAGTTCCACCTCATCGGGCCTAACCTCAGAACCTCGTGTTGTTTCTCTCTGGCTGATTAGCTGATGTTTCATCCCTTTCCTTTTTCTAAGGAGTAAGTTGGGGATTTTCTTTCTAAGTCACTACGTGTTGATTCATTTGTATGTTTACTAATTCCATTTCTATTTCCTTTTTGCATCTATATCCTCCCCTTGTGTTTTAGGTCAAAGGCATTATAAATGAATTAACAATTGTTTCCCTGCCTGCCAGGATAACTGCTTATAAAAGTCTGGTTTCTAATTCCTTAGATGAGGGACCTTTGCCCTGAGGCATACAGTTTGATATCCCAGCCTGCACCCTTTCTAATGAATGTTCCTATTATGCACTTACTTGTTCAATCTTCCTTTGAATCTCAGTAACATTTGACCTCTGAGATGGCATGCAGAAAAAAAAAATTCCACATTTTAATCACTTCCTATTTTATTCAAAAGAAAATCTATTTAAAAAACAGACTTCCTTCCTGTGTTTCAGATGTGCTGTACCTTGTTCTTCCACATTTTCATTTCCCTGTACATGTCTCCTGCCAGCTCTAAACAGTTTGCATCTTTTCAGTCCTTCTTCATATAAAAGCTTTTGTAGGACTATTCATGAGCATTGTCTGTCTCATGTCTTTGCATTCCTGCAGCTGGTTTTTGTGAGATGATGATAAATCTGGCTATGGGTGCTCTCAGTTAGACACATCCTTAGTTTGTAAAACAGAAAAAAATACAGCCCTCTCTTATTCTCTAGACACACTTTTTTTGATCATTTGTGCATAATGTGAGCAATAGCTTCTTCTTGATGTCTTTAAAGTGACTGTATATCCTCTGCACTAGAGACCCAGGCTATCCAAAACTGACAGATAATTCAATCCTAAAATAATTTTTGGAGTGTGTACAAGGCAGAAAGAAGAGATTGACATGTAGCTACTAGGAAGAGTGTCCTTTGATATATAAACAGATAAAGTCTAAACCAGACATAATTTTTCAGAATCCATTTTCTGAATGTCTTTTTACTTTCAAATACCATTCTTCAAGTCAGATGTTTGCCAATTTCACAACATGAAATTCAGAGCCTGTTGGGCAAGCTTTTATTCTAAACTATCATGCTGAGTCTTCCTTTTAGTTGTATGTAGGTTTCCAACACATTCTTCTTTTAATCTGATCAATAGATAAATGAACTGCCCTTAGAGACAGATATTTTAAAATGGAATCTCTTATAAAGCAGGATATGGGGTTTTTTCAGAAGATGCTAAGCAGCTGAATTATTAATTGCACCTGGAGTTTCAGGTGCTCAGCAATTGGTCCTTACTCTCCACCAGCTTCCAAATGACATACATGCTTTCAATTAGATTCTTTACACCCTGTCAGTGGCAGGATTCACATTCTCCACTGTGGGATAAGGCACATTTCATGCACTCACACCATCTCCTCTCCTTGCTTGCTTAACTTGCATGCCTCAAATATGAGATCTTCACAGAGACAAGAGGAAAAAAATCTAGAATTACCTAGCAGTACTCTCCTTAAATCATGTACTAGGCTAGGTCTCTTTAAGTGAGAGGAAGGCAACCTAAGGTGTGCCACTATAAAAGCCAGTATTGCAGTCCTCTTCCTTTCCTCTGTGGTGTGCAGTACTCATATAAGAGAAATGTTCCTAGGGGAACATTTGGAAGGGCCTTGGAAAAGGAAGAGAGTTATAGACTGTGAGAAGATGGGGGAAAAAAGGTTAGTTATTTTTATTTCCCAACTGTTGAATTATCTTGAGAATGATAGCTGCATTTAGAAAGAAAATGCTTTGCATAGGTATAAAGCCATAAGAAAACATAGCAGAATAAATTGTGCAACAAGTTTGAGGAGTAAAGTTAAATTGCTAGAAAGGGCTACTTTTGCTTCAGTGAAGAGACTCCTTAATTACAAGGAGAAAGTTGTATGCCAAGTCTGGCAGAATGCATGTTGGATTTCCATGTTATCTTTCACTAGTCTTATGAGTGGAATATTCTGAAAAGCTAATGCCAAGTGTTTGAAGGTGAATTTCTGGAATCAGTTTGAGAAAGACTTTCCTGTTTTCCTACAGTCTCTCATGGGGCTCCTAGCAAGTACGAGTCTTGCATCCCTAAGTACACCTGTGTATCTAGTCCTTGGTGTCCAGGATGCAATTTCTGTAAAACTTGTACTTGAATAAGAGAGGGTTTTCTCAGTAATCTGACCTTCTGTGTCTCTGACTATGCCTTAAATAAGTGCACTCATTTAGGACCTGGACTGTACTGTAAGTGTTCTCCACCGTAGGCAAACCTCCAGTGAAAGTACTTTTGCTTAGGGCTCTTCTGAGTAAGATATGGAAACTCTTCAGATGAGTCCTCTTTGGAGCTGAAAGAGTTGTGTGTCTGAAAAAAGGAAAACTAACGAGTAAAGGCCCCCGTCTTCCACCCTTCAGGCATTTTCTGCTGGTTAGGAGCTGAGTGGGTTTTTGGATAGGCTACTTTCCTGTGTTTGAAGGCAAACTTGAGTATAGTGCAACAAGGCTATAGGAAGATTAACTGTGCTAGACAGATGAGACTGTGGTAACATAATGGATGAAAGATGTGAGAAAAAGCTCAGCTGGCTGCCAGGTTCACAAGCAGTGAACTTCAGCCCAGCCTTTCTAGCCCCACTGCTCCATCAAGCACCCTAAAACTAACCCACAGTCCAACAGTGCAGCGAAGAAGAGGTTTTCATGCTCCTTTGAGACATATGTGAATAATTAGTTGAGCTTTTTTGTTTAGACTAAGTTAATAAGCTGCAGTATATTATGTGTTTAGTAGACAAGTGAAAACACAGTGGATTTCTGTTATCTAACTCTACCATGGCTTCTTGTTGCTATGTGTGGGAAGCTCCTTCAGGAAGAATTCTGTAGGAAAAAAGCTCTGCTCGTCTTTGTAAACCTGTAACGTGAATACAGAATTGCCTGGGCTACAATGTCAGCATAATTAACAATGAAGCACCTGTGGTGAGGGAGCTATCAAATGGGATATCTCTGAATCAGTATCAGGTCTGGTATTAATTAATGAAACCACTAATTATGGTTTCTATTAAACAATCTGGAAGACAAAATGAAGCACGCATTGATCAAATTTGTAGAGGCGAGACTGAAGTTACAGAATGATTGACCAAGAGATTTTAGAGCAAGAGGCAAATTTTAAATAGGGTGAGATTTTAATTTAGATAAATTTAAACAATGCACTAGAGGGTGACACTTTGTAAAATGGAAGGCTGCTGATTAGAGCTCATTAACGTGAAGAACTAGGAGAGTGGGTAACAAATGGGGCCCAAATCCCAATACCGTGGAGTTTTAAAAAGACAAATAGCTTTCCTGGCTGTACAGAGAGTAAAATGTAGGTCGTGTGTAGGACAACGGCCATAAGAATATCTATTCTGTGTTCCTAGTGCAGCAAAATGGGTGTAAATCTTCAACCTGTTATCCATGTGAAATTAGCCCTTTGATCCGGAACTGCAGGTTGGATGGTAAAAGAATTAAATTTCTGAAAGCAATGCTGGGCTGATAGATCTGTACTCACAGCCTCTGAGAGGCACGTGAGCACAGTGTGTTCCCCCAGCAGCCCTCTCAGCCATGTGACACCTGATCACACACTCTGCATATGATCCATTGACTTGCGATGCATTCCTTCACTTGGCACAGTGCAACGGGAGAAAACTGCTTTGGTTGAGGAAAAGGCAGCAGGACATAAGCATAGATGTCTCTGCAGTGATCACGCATGGGCATGGACTCCACACACAAGAGGGAGATGCAAAGTTGTTCATTGTGCAGCCAGAATTCCCCTAAATACCAGCACACCCAGCATATAACCTCATGTAAACAGGAAAGATGTTCACCACAGTGTCCCCCAATCACCTGGGGTAGTGCACAGATTTTGCCTATTATGGTAACAGGTAACCAATACCCTATAAGGTCACAAACTACAATCATCACCTCTCACAGGTCCATCCCTGTCCACAAACTCACAATCCTCTCTCTGCCCATGCCTGGTGACCTGGATACAGTCCCAGGGTCACCTCCAGGCCCAGGAAAGAGGCTCTCTCTCCAGCCTTCAGGGCCTCTCTATCACCACATAGTGTACCCCGACATGTCTCAGCCTCTGTCTACCATCTTATCAACCTGTTCTTTCCTGTTCCTGCAAAACTGAATATTTGACAGTATCTTCTGACTGGGCACGGTAAATCCTGTGAACATGAATAGCATATCCAAGGCAAGAAGTTTTGAGAAATGGATGCTGGGTTTTCAGCCTTATTTTACACCTGGGATCCCTCTTTTCTAAGAGTGACATCATCTAGATTGAAGCCCTGGCGAAGCAGAAGTACCATTGCAGCCAGTTGCTCCTCATGACTTTGTATTCTTGGGAAATAAGGAAGAAAAGGGGGAAGCAAACTGCTCCATGCATGTTTGGGAGAGGTAGAAAAAAGTCTGAAAATACTTCAGCATCTAGGAGGAATTATGGACCAGTTATCTGGTCCAACAGTTTCAAGTAAGCTATTGGCAACCAGACTTGTAGTGTATGTAGTTACCTGATGCCTGTGTGAATGCCTCTACACAAGAGTGCTGTATTATGTTTGAGAAGCATTCTGGAAACTCAGGCAAATTTTCTTGCAATGAAATGAAATATTATATTTTGGCACTGCACTAGCAATGAATCTATATATTTGGGAATCAGTTTACTGGCGACATTTCTTTAACCATATCTTCTTTCTTTAAAAAGCACTTACTTTTACACAGAATTAATGATGCCATTTGCATATCCTTAGGGATTTTTTAGAGTAATAGCTTATAATTGCACAGAATTATAGAATAGCTGAGGTTGGAAGAGGCTCCTTGGAGATCATGTAGTACAATACCACGCTCAAAGCAAAGTCAGAAAGAGCAGACTGCTCAGGACTGATTGCAAGGCTTTGAACATGTCCAAAGTTGAAGACTCCACAACCTTTTTAGCAGCAGGTTTCAATGCTTCATCACTATAACAGTGGTTTAATAAACAAATAATTATACTTAGATGGAACTTCCTGCTTTTCAGTTTCTGCCCATTTCCTCCAGCCCTTTCACAGGGCACTGCTGAGAAGTCAGGCTCCTCCTCCTTCATTTCAGCCTCTCAGGTCTCTATGCATATGAAGAAGATCCCCCTGAGCCTGCCCTTCTCCAGACTAAACAGTCCCAGCTATCTCAGTTTCTCCTCCCTTAATAGATGTTTCAGTCCCTTAGTTACCTTAATGCCTCTTTTCTGGACATGCTCCAGTATAATCATGTCTTTTTTGGACTGGGGAGATTGTGACTGGACAGGGAACTAAAACCGAAGCATTAAAATCCTAGAAAACCTAAATTAGTGATGCATATCAAAGATGGAGTTTGCATCATTCAAAATTAAAAAAAAAAAGGAATTGGATCAAGTTTTAACTAGAATTGAACTAATAAATCCTTCTCAAAAATACAGAAAATTAGATTAGTTGAAAATGTTTGACTAACAGCTCTGCTGGAGTTACTGTTATTTATCAAACTGATCAGGTGGGGGGAGATGGGGGAAGAAGCAAATTCTCATTCTGACAGTACACAAAACCAAAATGCAATACTTGCTTTGTGCATACAGGATATGCTTCAAGGACCCAAATGCCATGGCTTCCTTGGGATAGAGGAAGTTTGCAATGGAAGGTTTTAGACAGTGAAGGTCTCTGGCTGAGATGCCAAGGTGGTAGGAGAAGTCAATTAAACAGCTCACAATGAGCAAGAATTACACGTTGCTGCCTGCCCTGCTGCCAGCAGCTTGCACTGAGTAGGACAAAGTCTATGTTTGTTGATCAGCTCCTTAAATGTGTTCTCAGGGTGGAGGCATTTTGTATATATGTGGTCCCTGCATCTATATAGTTGTACACATATACCTATGTAGATGCCTACATATCTCTGTCTTGGTGTGGGTTCTTTTTCACTCAGTGAAAAGAGAATTATTTGCTACTTTTACACAGAATCTGGATGCTGCTTGTGGATTTTGGCTGCTAGTTATATATTTTATTACTGTCACTAGAGAAGCTTATAATACAGGGCAAGTGTTGTCTAAGTGCTGTATGGGAGATGTTCAACTCACCTTGACTGATACCCCAAGAATTAGTTGAACAAATAGATTAGTGCTATTCCTGTTGATACTGGATAGTTGCCAGGCCAGAGCTGAGGAGTTTAGTCTCTGTTGTTTGCTGTTTTCTGAGCACATTATGTATCATTATTTTAGTATAAATTTAATTCATTCCTAGGTAGAATCAAAATGTTTAAATTTCTTTCATTTTCTTTTAAATACATGGCATGAGAAGTGAGGGTATTTCTTTGATAAAAACACAGGGTACAACAAGAAACTGTTCTTTCAGGTGTCAGAACGCATGTTTGGAGATTTTGTCACATTATTTTACACCAGAGAAAGGAGAGCTTTTCACTAAAACCCTTAAACTAAAACATTCTGACAGATGATATTGTATGTTGAAAGCTTGTCTTTGCTTTCCTTGGCTTGTTACTGCTTTTCTTAAAGGGGGTGGAGGGAGTGAGAACATTTGTGATATGTACCACTGACTTACTCTTGACAGCACAAGTATTTCCCGACTAAGAAATCTTTATCTCTGTTTCAATGAAGAATTTAGGTGCTAATCAAGGAAATATAGAATTCTGATATTTGCCATGGCCCAGATATGGTGCAACCAGGTGATGTTGTCCTACACTTCTGAGGTTCCATCCATCTGGATTACTGCAGATGTCTCCCTTTGTGCTCCCTAAGCACCCATATGCAGCATAGAAGGGGTGAGTGTACAAGTGCCTGCTGAAACACTGTTGTTTGGCCAATCTGAAACAAGCTTAGGATGCTTCAGTCCTCTGAAAGAGCTTGGTCATGCACTTCAGAACTTTGCAAAGAAGCATCTTCAGCCTGGTATGATTTTGCAGCGAATGGCATAAACCATAACACTGTGATTTTAGGTAAAAGTCTGAGGTTATACAAAGCAAATACGTCCTAGTATATGTCATTTAAAAGCAACCACCACAGCAAAGTGGAGCGCAGAGTTTTCCCCTGCTTGACTCTTTTATGCCTGTGGCTTGTGTTTTTGGTTTTACTATTCTAGTCCTTCTGCTTGTGGTGATCCTGGCTTTGCAGAGCAATTAAAATTCCCATGCTACGATGTGTCACTGATCTTCGTAACATCCCCCAGCTTCACAGTAGCGAGTGTACTTGGCAATTTACAGTGCTGACAACTCCAGTTTTCTTCCTCTGCTGCTCAGGTGGTCAGAGCCACACAAGTGCCAGCACATTTTTTAAAGCACAGAAGCAGTGTTTCTGACTCAGCAGGGCTTTGTACTAAAGTGAGGGCAGGAGAGTTATTGTGCCGAGAGCCCAAAATTGGCTGGTGTCTCCCGATAGGAAGTGAAACAGGAAGATCACCTTGTAAGCAGGCCTGGTGCCATCCAAGCAGATGGGCTGAAGTATAAGCAGCCAAATAGTCATTTAGGAACACAAAAAGGATTTGTTGAAGGCACATTTCCAAGCATGAAATGTCAGAATGGTTGCCTGTGTCAAGCAGCAAACCTGAAGGGAGGGATATGTGCAAGTAGTGTGGGATGAGTTAACACTGAAAACAAATATGTAAATCTGTCTTGGATTCTTTCCTGAATCCATTGAAAGATTTTCTTTTTTTTTTTGGTAGCTGTGAGACCTAGAAAGGAGGAGTGGGAGAAGAGTCCTGCAAAGCAGTATTATTTCCCTACCATGTGGATCACTTTCTACAAACTGTGCTGACAAGGTAAAGAAATTATTTCTTTTGCCTCCCACAAATGTTGATGTGTAGGAGGCACATAACATTCTCTGCCTGGTTAGTCTTTAGCAGCTGTATGTAATAGCTTCAGGATAAATTCTGTAATATTAGCCAAGATCTAAATATTAGAATTATAGAATGGCCTGGATTGGGAGTGACCTTAAAATAATTTATTACACACAGAAACACACCTTAGGAAAGACTTAAAAGACTTGGAGTTAATGGCTGTGGAGTTGTAGTGAGGACTGAATTGCTTCACTGTAATAAGAACCCAGCCCTGTGACTTTTCTGCATAAAATGTCAACAACAACAAAAGAGAGAGGGAGACATCCACCCGAACTTCCATAACTCTGAAACTCAAGAGCTTAGGATGGTAATTGTTGGAAATGTGCTTTTCTGCTTTTCCGTCCACTACAAAAGCCAGACAAATACTTGTCTGCTGATCAAAGGTGCAAAGTAGAGAAGGGGTCATAAAGACAAATGTAATGACTTGAAAGGAAATGATTCAGGTAAGATTCAAGGCAAAGCCCCCAGCTGCAAGCTAAGCTTTATCTGAGCTTGCACTGTTAGGCTCTGTAACTGGTGCCTTGCAGTTCCAGTTTAGAAAGTGGGGAATGAAAGAAAGCATTAATCTGACTGAAATCCACATAACAGGATTGTGTGTGAAACAAAAGTGAAACCAGACAGTGCAGTCGGTGAAATACAGATTGAGGAGGAGGGGTGAATGTGCTGGAAACACATTCAGTGTTCTCTAACCTCTTTACTGCAGCTGAACAAGCTTTAAGAGGCATTAGGAGGGGTAGGAAAAACCAGGACCTAGCTACTGTTATTTGATTTTTGCAGCAGAATGTTCTTACCAGAAGCAGAGCTGTTCGAGCAGGCTGCCAGGGAAATGATTTGCATTTGGTAGAACTGCCCCTCAGTTCTTGCAGCTCGCACTGCCCTTGTGGCACTCTAACACTAGTCATTTGTTGGAGGCTCTGCATTTGATGTTTTGATTTTCACCAGTTGCTCTGCAGAAAAGGATTGTGCAACAGTGGAGGACTACGAGTCTTTGGGAAGAGGCAGAAAACATGCATTCAGAACTCCAGATAGGGAAGCAGTAAGAGAAATTGCCTAAATTATGGATAATCTGCTGCATAAGTCTGTCTTCTCCTGTTTTATAAAGCTTCCTATCCATGCAATTTGGAAACTTGTATCGACAGTGAAAGCCAAGAGGACTCAAGAAAAGGTAAAAGCAGATTAAAAAAAACAACAACCTAATTTGTAACCCTGGGGGTGACCTAGCTATATCTTAAAGGGGAGGATCAGAAGTTTAGCTGCACTGCTTTTTTAAGTGTCAGTATCTGTGAGTAATGGTGCTATTTAGGATTTTATGACAGGACTGTGAATTTGAAACAATTTGCTCTGAGAACAAATAATTTTTGATTCTGAGGAAATTACTGGACAATTAAAGCGATTGGGGCCTGAGACCATGAAGCTTTAAGTAGTCATTGACTGCCTCTGGAAGATCACAGAAGTCCATATTTCACTGCTATCATGAGTTGTTTTCAGTGTAATTCCAGTTCATCTGGAACCACTCATCTCCATACTAGCTGGGTAAATAATTGTTAAACTTCCTTATAGTCAAGATAGTCTTGAATCTGCTTGTTATGCTAAGGCGGGTATATTTGACAAAATTAATTCCTAAATAGGTATATAAAATAAACCAGACTTTCCCTCTTTTAACTCTTCTCTTAGCATAAGTTTTATGCTGGGCTGTTCTCTATTCTGTAAGGGCTTTATCTTTGCTAAGAGATTTCCATTCCTCTGAGATCAGGTGTAGGCACTGATCAGTATTTGGGCCCTGTATCATGTAAATCTGTGTTAAATAAAAGGTTGCATTCTTGGCAGTAGTGCTTGTAACCTGATTTCTGAAACGTTTTGGTAGATCATGATTTCTTGACTTAAATGCAACATGAATATCCTTAGGAGAACTGAATTGTAATCTGAGGCTGTTGCTGTTTCACAGGGAAATGGAGGCTGTTTAGCATGGGCAGGGGGAGAAGGGGTGAGTCTGGAATGAGGCCGTCCCTGATGAGTTACTGTTCCTTTTCATCCAATATGTCCCAGATATTAAGCTGTGTGATGAGCATTCTCTATAACAAGAGCTGAAATTCTGCATTCCTTTGAAACAGTTAAACTTCTTTGTTGTCTCTGTGCTAAATGATGCTGAATAGCATACTTCTCCAAATCAGAGGTCATCAGGCGAAGAAGGACACATTCCTTTGCCATGATATATTTTAGGAAAAAAAAACTACCAGAGCTGTAACTGGTGGGGGGTGGGTGGGAGGGAAATCTGCTTTTCCTGTTTTGGTACAGTAATGTTCATTATTTTCTTTCTTGCTCCTAATGTTTTTACAATGGCTAACAGCTCAAGCACTACATGCTTAAAGAAACATCGTGTTCATTCTCCTTGGGTTTGTCAGATGTTGGCAGGGCTGATACCACATAGTAACACTTGCTGCTTTGACTCTACAAACACAGAGTGCAGTTTTGCTCTGGAAGCTGCCCTGCATGGTGTTGAAAATAAGCTCTTTATTTCTGAGGATCACATTCTTTTATTTAGCAGGGTAAGTCCTTGGGATGGTTTGCTTAATACTGACTCAATGTCTTTTAATAAATGTTATCAGTAGATAAATGTTTTTTTTCTTCGAGGGTTTTTGTTGTTTTCTCCTTTACTGATCTCAGTGGGCATTAAATTAAAGCTACAGTGAGCTTAGCACATGCTAACTGTGCTATTGTCATGTTCTGTTCTGATAGATTTTTGTCTGATGCACATAGTGATGCTTGTCCAGTCACACAGGCAAAAATCACAAGCAAAGGATGCATGCAGGGCTAGTTGGCTAACAAATTGTGAGTTGTTCAAGATTTGTCCTGACAGCTGAACTTCAGAGGATGCTCAGGCCTGTTGTAACTTCAACATTCATTGGTGGAGTTGAATGAGAGAATTAGAGATTGAATTAGAGAGAACCTGTAACTAGATGCTAAATTTAATCATTCTGCTTGCATAAGGATGTGAATATCTTTAGTGCAATATGCTTCTGGCACTGCTGCTTCCACTGCTGGAAGAAATCCATTTAATCAAAACAAGCATTGATGTGGTTATTAGCATGTTAGTCCCGAGACACAAAGCTTTATCAATATAAAATGAACTGAATGTGGTGCTACTATTCATTGTCTTTACATTGCTTGACATTGTGCACTGAATGTAATGAGGCTTGTTGAAGAACTGCTGTTCACTGTGATGTTCCAGAAAAGTTATGCATCCTAGGAGACTTGTTCTCTGATCAAACATTTGAAATGAAATACAACATTAAAATAAGTGTAATGGCTACAATCTGAGGTTAGCTTTGCATGCTCACTTTAATGAGTTGCAATTTCCTCTGGAAGCTGACAACGAAAAAATCCTGTTTACCAGTTGCTTAGAAACTGATCATCAGTAAGAGCATTAGACATCAAATATTTCAGTAAAAACTAAAGTTGGGAAATAAATGTGTATTGTTCAGAAACGATAGATTCTGGAAATTACCACAGATTTTCATGCAGTCCAAGATACAAACAGATTGTAAGAGGACATGTGTATAGATAAGAACATTCAGACTTAGAAGGATAAACTTGCTTGCTTCAGGTATGCAATATGGTTTAAGAAGACTATTTCAATACTGGCAGTGTATTAAATGTTTCCTTTCTTGGATCACCTTCTGGAATCATTCCTTACTGAACACACAAGGCCCAGGAGCATGGACTTCAGGGAGTATCAGTACTATCCAATAATGGAATTATTTATGATCTTTGAGATTTTTTTTCCTTATTTTTAATTCAAACTTGAATTTTTTAAAGCACAGAAATCTAAAAGCTTTTTAACAAGTCTTATAGAAATGGTATGACAATGTGTTTTGTGACTACATGGTGAAGTTTCTTTGAGAGCAAGTGACATTTTAACAGCACAGTTGAGTTTAGGAGGTAATTCTGGCTAAATAAGGCTTTTATCTAGACTTCTATAGCTACTTCTTAGGGGAATATGTATTTTTTTAAGAGTAATTCTTATCTAATTCTATACATTGAATTTTTCCATTAAAATGATTATGATTGAGTTCTTGGAATGTATGAGGTTTTTAATGTTAATTCAGTCTGAGTAAGGAAATGAAACATGCCACTTATTTTCTTGTCAAACATGAAAGGCCTATTGTTTCAACATGTTTAAGAGGCCTCTCTGCTTAGATAAAAAACAATAGAAGGCATGTATGTGGCTTATTTAATGGTGTTTATGCTGGCAGGATTATCTCCTTTCCTTGAAGTCATTTTTCAATTCATTTGGCAAAGCAAGAAATTATTTTCTTTTGCCTTTGTTGCTAGTTAGAGTATATCTCATTAACATTTGAGGAAATTACTTTTCAAGAGTATTGTAAGGTTACCTCTTTCCAAAACATGGCCATAAAACTCAGACTTCCTGTTGAAAATTCCAGCTGGACCCAGATAAAATCTTTTCCTGGAAGAAATTACAGGATGCTTTTTTCATTCAGTTTCCAAAGGGCATGTGACCAATGCTAAAGGAAATGGAGGAACCATCATTCTGTGATGAGAAGCCACCATCTTTCCTCCTGAATCCCAGCAGTAAACAGACATTTCTTACATCCTTTCCAGCCAATGCTTCTTTAGAATTATTTCTCAGCTACACACCAGCCACAAGATGAATGCTAAAATAATTTCTCAAGCTAACAGATCATGCATAAGAGTGATACCATCAATGAAGTTCTACACAGGAAAATTAACAGATGGGGCTTTGTCCTTTAGGGAAACCACCAAGTGAGCTTTGGGAGTTCAGAACTGAGGCAGCAGAGAGTGATTTATACATTGTGCTTGGCATTGAGAGTATGTGTCTTTAACAATTAACACAGCTGCTTTGGCAGAACCCTTTTTAGCCTCTTTTCTGAAGGAAGTGAGCTGAATCTGTCCCTTTCCCCCAGCAACTGCAGAACTCATGGATAGAGAGTCTCAAAGATGCAAAACACCCACACACAATGAAAATGAGGCTGGCTGGTAAGAGGGGAGGCATCCTATTAAAACTGCTTTTAAGAGCAGCATTACATCAAAGAGATCACGCAGGGGAGAACAATCAACAGTACTTCGTGCACTGGAAAAGCTCCCATCAGGGCTTGCATCTCTCAAATATTCAAAAGAATAATTCCCAAAGCCTATCCTGGAGAACATAACTGAGAACATCCTTGACTCGTATCCCTGGTAGTGGTTGATTGTTGAAGCTCAGTCAGTTTACAAATCAGTCAACCAGAGGACACCAGACTGTTGGAGACCAGGCAGGACATTCCTTTATTCATGAGAGAGCTATTGCCATTAAAACAGATTTGTCTTCCCCAAGTTCACTAATCAAATTAATTTAGAAAGCAGTGACTGAATTGAGAATAGAGTTGGATAATAGCATCTATGCTGAGTTGCATCAAGCTGTGTTTCCTTCAAATCTCTGTTCTAACTGTGATGGGCACGATTTGTAGGTCCTTCTAAGGTCTGAGTAGGAACAGAGTACAGATCCCCTTGTGAGGATGTTCTCCTAACAGAGCTTATCAGATGCTTGCTTGTTTAGTGCATTGTTCTTTTGCCTTATCTTCTGTTTTCCTCAAAAATGGCAACTCTGTTCAAGTCAAGGTCTTATCTCAAAGTAATTGAGGAATTAACACTATCTTTGAGGAAGGCAGTGCTCACAAAGGATGGGTATTTAATCAAGGAGGAAAAAGCTCACAGGTTGCATGCAAATAGGATATAAGGTACCACCTTTCAATCTGTATTTAACATCTGGAACAATTTATCTGTTGTCAGCCCATACTCTGAAATTGTGGTTAGAAGTGCTTATAAAAGACTTTATACAGATGAAATAGAGGTTATAGTCCTTGTGCACAGTTTACAGGTGGAAGTTCTCTGTTACATATACAGTCAGACTGAAATGAAGAAATAATTCCTTACAGCTTTAAAATCTACATTAGTTGAATCATATTGTCACTGTTCAACTTTGTCTGTAAACACAGTTGTTGTACACCAAGAACATTAATGTAACTGAATCTGACGTTTGACACACAGTTTCTGAAATTACAGGACTGCAGGCATTTTAAGTACACGTTTCAAGTGACAATCTGGGACTTTTGCAAGAATCAGCTCTTCCAAGTGGGAAAGACTTCAGACATCTAGTTAGTTAGCCTGGAGATGAGATACTGTGGAAGCAGCTAAAGGGTCTGAACAGGACATGACTTTATCCAGTGAAAGACCTGGCAGTTTCTGCTGAAATAGCTGGCACTTGATCTCTGCTCTGAGATGAACAATACCTCCCATTGCACACAGGTTAACCTCTAGCTGGAAGTGATGCTGTCTCTTAGTGTGGAGAGATGTCTCTCTCTGGAGAGATGGGATCTGTGATTGCTAGTGTTGTAACAGTGATAATGCTTGTATTATGGCTGTGATAGTTCAAGTGCTACTACTGGCTTAAAAAAAAACAAGGAAGAAAAGAGAGAGGAACTCTGGCTTTGTTTTGCTTTTCTAAAGGTTTCTGTATCTCAAGATACAGGTGTAGGTGCCTCAGGTTTACAGGGTAAGTTATCTATGAAATATATGGGTATTACAGATGACATAGTACTTCTCTACTAGGACAGCTAAGAAATCTGTATAGCTATTAATGAAAAGTTCATTGTAATGGCTTTATCATGTCTAGTTAAGTTTGTGTAATAACAGTGGTGTTTTTATTTTTTGGTATGCAAAATCTAATGTGTATGTTAAATTTGAGATGACGCTTTAAAAATGCTGCTTGCTTTGAATGACTAAGGCACTCTGATTTTTGCGGTTAAACAGAGGCTTGACTCATTTTTCTAATGAAACATTTTCCCTCATTTCTCTTATTTGTGTTCTGAAGCACAAAAAGCTCTGAGTGCTGTGTATCCCTGGGATGTTGTATGTCCAGAATCTAAAACACTTTGATTCTCTGGGGCCGATGGATATTACGTTGTTTAATATTTTATGCTTAAATCCATCGTGTCAAAACTATTGCTATGATCTAACTGTTCCTTGCAGTTCACAAATTCATCTGGAAAACTCTAAATTTTCTGATAGAGGTGGGTAGCTCAGGTATCTTCTTTGTCACATTAGCTTCTCCTAAGCTCATTTAGATCAACATTTGAGAGACTGCATCAGAACCAATCCCCATTTGGTCCGATTTGGCTTTGTGCTAGACTTTCTCCTGTAGTTGTATAGAAATTCCTGTCAGGACTGTATGAAGTTTTCCAAGGATATGCAGATTCTTCTTTTTTTACCCAAAGTAGATTTTCTGCTTGAATTATGATCAGTGCCATCAAAGCTTGAATGTTTTGCCTCTTCAGATAAACATCTTTGTTGAATTACCATCTTATATTTCAATCACAGGGTGGGTCTCCACCACTTTTTGTCAGACATGACTAGACAATTTTTCAAGCATATGTGATGTCTATCTATACAGACACATTTTAAGATGAGCAGGTTTTGGTGTTGCCATAAGAAGCCAGCACCTAATGCAAACTACTTGAAGGCTAAGCAAGGATCCTAACTATAAGGCACTGAGCTTCTGCCTTTTTCACAAAAGCAAAAAGGAGCTGTTTTCCAAACAGAAATCATAGAACTTATCTAGATGCTGATTGACTGTGGCAGCTCTTGCCTAATGGTTTATTCAAATTCTTATTTTAATATGTTGAAAATGTATTAATATGTATGGTCAATGCTTACCTATTTTTGGAGTCTGAGATATCTTCTGAAGAAATCTTACACCACTGACATTTTGAATAGGATTGTGTTACATTTCCTGAAATACGGTTTTTAATTTAGGCACTTTTTTTGACATAGATATCACATCAATCAGATGTGGCCAGGTTGGATGGGGCCCTGAGCAACCTGGTCTAGTGAAAGGTGTCCCTGCCCATGGCAGGGAGGTAGGAACTAGATGATGTTTAAGGTCTCTTCCAACCCAAACAGTTCTGTGTTTCTACAGTTCTTCACTTAGGCCAGTATCACGACTGAATGGTTGCTGCTGACAGCTGTTGCTTGGGAAGGGAGGGGAATGGGGCAGGCTGACTGCCACTTCTCAAATCTAGTGAAATGAAAAATCTTAACAGAATAGGCTGTGCAGTAGAAAGCTTATTCTCTCTTTAATCCTTAAGCTCAATTTTTACAGCTTTATTTAAATAACTGGTAGAATACCAGTACATGTAAACACAAGTATGTCAAGGATTGAACACCAAGAGAAAAGATTTGAGAACTAAGATATATTCAATTACTGAAGCTTTATTTGAGTACCAATGAAAAAAATTATTTGTAACTAAAAAAAAATTTGTCTTATTCCCCTGTTTCCTCTCTTTTTCACATAAGAATATGTCTGCCAGATACAGATGGATTAGATTTAATATTTGGAGCCTTCCTGTTAGCATTTCTAATGTCATGGAAAGACAAGGAACCCAACAAAGCTTAGGGAGCATTTAAAGTTCTGAGACAGTCAAACAAAACAGATGCTTGATTCCTGTTTTCTTAACTGAATTTCCTCAGCTGTGCCCTGTCAAATTAGCTTCTTGCACCATCAGATGTAGCGAACATGCGCCACAGTTAAGAGCTACTGTGCTCATGTGCCCTCAGTAACACATGTATTTATTTACATTTCTCCCCAGGAAATTAGACAGAAATAGAGCAGCGCTAGTTTTTTACCATATTTTAAAAAGAATCAGCGCAGAAATTGCTCGAGAGGCATTAAAAGGGGCTAGGTGAAAATGCTTTTGAATGTTAGAAATTCCAGGACTGTCATTCGCAACAATTACAAAAATGATTTAGCCTTTCAAATTCTGATTTCTTTTCAGAGAAATTTCATTTGGCCTTTCTATTCAAGTCTTGAGGTTCATGCTTTCCAGATTTTCTATGCAACTAAAAGGATTAGAAGCCTTTTTCAGCACAGGCAAACTTCTTTGATATAATGGCACCGTTCCACGAACCAGCTTGTAATATCAAACAATACGATATTAAAGCCCAGGAACTACAAAAACTTAAACACAGCAGTGTTATAGGCATTAGGCTTTGGGTTGTAACCTTCCTCTGGCATTCTTGCCATGTCAAGCCTCTCTGTGGTACTTGCTTTGCATCCACAGGAAGTAAGTTCTAGGCAGCTACAGCCTAAGCCCAGCCCTGAAGACAAAGCAGGGGACCTAAATTAGTAAAAGCAATCTTAATAATAGTGGTTGTCTTTCATAGTAACACATGGCATTTTCACTGACAGCTAAAATAAAAAAATATTTGCAACCATCCTATAGGTGGGACTCAGAAGTGCTGGCATTGCTGCTAGAAACTTTTAAACCTGACCAAATGTCATGAAGCTGCTCCTTCAGTTACAGTGCTGCAAAGGGCTCTGTGTTTGAGCAAGGCTAATTTCCCATGGAAGGACAGGATGTCACAACACAGCTATTTTAAAAGGTTGCTTGGAATTACTGTCGCCAATGACTAAGCTGCTTCAAAATCATTTAAATGTATCAAAAAAAGAAAAGAGTTCTGTTTAAAGAGAAGTGCTTGTGAAGCTTGCATACCTGCAATAAATCTGAGACTCAGCAGAAAATATTTGCTAAGAAGTTCCCATTGGGATTAGAAGCCATTGTGTGCAGAGTTGCAAAAACGAAGTCACTTGTTTTTTTCTTCAATGTGGATGTATTTCTTTAGGTAGCCTAGGGCTTGGTGGGGGAAATGGTGGTATTCATTTTGCCAAAAACTGCAAAAGGAAATGCTGTTTTAGAGGTTTTGGCAAGTCTGAAAATGGACTTTATTTTTCCTCACCAATTTTCAGTTTCTCTGCTACAGTTCTGCATTCTTTATGCTTTGACCCTAGGACCAGTATCTTGATTGCACTCTGTAGGATGTAACAGCTTAGTTGCTGCAAAGCTTAATTTATTCAAACCTAGCTCTCTCTCTTTAGATATCACAGTGAGGCTATGGTTTAGGGTAAAACAGATTCTAAAAACATGAAAAACTGCGACACTAAGGTTAGTTTATTCTGCATCCTTTATAATCTGTCCCTGGAAGTGAAAAACAGCATCACGCTGTACATAAATGTTGAAGATGTGAGGCTGTTAAACAACCAAAGATCAACTTTCGAAAAAGGGAAAACAATTAGGAGTGAAAATTGTGGGAGATACAAAAGATGAATTCTTAAAAGCACCTGGCTTACTGAAATCTGTGTCTACTGAAGAAAATAATCCAGGAGTCCTGTTTTGCAACTTCAAGGGAAGCAAAATCAAGATTTTGGTTCTCAACGCATACACACATAAGTAATTTCTTAATTACTTATGATTAAGATTAAAAATCTTAAAATTAATCCACGTTGCTACTACAATGTCAGACACTTCCAATGATTGTTTTGTTTTTTCCCTGGATGGATGATTTTTCACAGGTGAATGACTGATGAATCATTACATTTTGGTATATTTTTATTTCAGCATATTAAGTAAGTCATAGATATATGGCTGGATAGATATATTATTTGATATAACCGAATAATAGCTAAACTACTGATAAACAGATTTATGATTGAGTAAATCATAGCTATAACAGGAATCATAGAAATATAAAATGTACAATATATTTGATGTGATGTGATAAGTATGTTCTCATAACAGTATCCTAATACAACTTAAGATAATCTTCTGACCTTCAATATATTGTATGACGTACGAAAGATATAGGATAGAAATCATGCCTCTCATTAGATATCAAAATATTCTGGCCAAGTTTTAAATAGTATATAGGAAATTCAAGGCTAAAATTTACTTTAAGCTGAACTTCAAATAGGAAACAAGATTTTCACTGATTCATCACTACCAGTTTCTGTACTCTATAAATAGAGTTGTATCCTCAGAACTCCTCAACAGATCTGGATTAGGGTGGAGGCCCTCAAAGATGGAATGGGAACTGCCTAATTTTTTTCCTGAATGAGAAACGTTTTGGTTTTTTTCTTCCTTCTGAATAAGCAGTTGTCATGCTGAATTGTACTGAATGTCCCCACCAGCCAGATGGTGGGGAGGAGGGCCTACGATACGAGTTTCAACTCTTTTTAAATTAAATCCTCCTCTGGTGCTTCTTGGCTTGTTGCAGATGCACAGAATGCAGCTGATGTTAGCTGCTGAATTACTGGGAGACAGAGGGGCACCTCAGGGCCCTTTTAACCTTCCCTCTGTGACAGCCTGCTAGAATATACTCTCCCAATTTATATGATATAGCTGTAGGGTTTGTCCCTCCCATATCCACTCCTGTCACTTTCAGCTGGGGCTGTATCCAACCTTTGGTGATGCATGGACTGGATATGTGATCTATTATTTAGAGTTAGGCTACTAAAGATGGTGATGTTGCTGGGTAATATTTTAGCACCTCTTTTCAAGGCAGACAGGAGCCTTCTGTGAAGTGTGTTTGTTTTTTATTCCCTTCTGTTGAAGTTTGATATTCATTAGCAGTGGTATGGAAACACTCCTGAGCACTTGCTCCCACCTCCACTTTGCCCTAGGACAAGCTTGTGTAGCTGGATAGGGGATGAGGTCAGAACAACCTTGTTAAATTTGGGTATTTCTTCAAAACGTACTTCACTAAGTTTCTAAATGTTACATAACCTGTGTGTGCAGTTTTTATTCCTCCTCCTGCAGCCTTATTGTTGACTTTGACTAAGAAAGGATCTGAGTACAATTTAGTCTTTCAATACACCAGTTGGACCTATCTTAAAGTTAGGGGTCTTTACAATAGAGCACATAGTTACAATAGGAGCACGCTACATTAATTGCTTTTATCAGTAACCTTTACCAGCTTTAAAAATGTGACCTCAGGCCACTCTTTTTAAGACATAAGGGAGGAAAAAATCCTCTGTATATTTGACTTTCATTTACATACAAGTTGTATTAATACTGAAAATAAAAAGGTATATGGGCTCTCCTGTAAAACAAAAGTTAGTAACAAATTCCTCCCAACCTGAAAAGCTGCCACATGCTTGATAATGTTTTTTGGCTTGATAACATTTTTTGGCTCTGAGTCTGAATAAAATTTCACAGCCCAACATATTATGCTTAAGTGTGTTATCAAACAAATAATCTTATTCTTGCCAGGAGCTGAAATCCTATAACTAAGTAAACATCTGTTTATTAACTGCCAGCTCCTTACTGGTACTACGTTTACCCTGTTTTGCTCTCACCCATGGTCTTGGAGAAGAATTTCCAAGAGAGACTTGGCAAGCTTACTTGTCTGTAATATATGCAGCATTCCTGAAATTCTTGGCACATTAGCCGTGAGTCAATTCAAATGAAAGTACTTTGCTATTTCTGGGGTTTTTTTAGCTGTTTATAGTTTCATTGTTGAAATGTCTTTATTCTCCACCACAGACATCTTGCTATAATGTAACTGAAATAATTTAAAAGTAAATGGGGTGCCTTCTTTGCCATGTAATAAATTGCAGTATTCCTTCAGAAAGACATAAACATTTACTAGGGAAGAGTTTTCCACCTTCTGCTGTATTCAGGCCACAACATGACGGTAGCTGCAGCTGGCAATGCAGAGGAGTGGAGCCTTTTTCCTGTAGCAGACATCCTAACAAGGCATTTTGCCTGCCTCAGCCAAGACTTCCAATAGTAGCTTGCTTCAAGTATATTCCAATTGTACGGCACATGTTTCTTGGCTGTCTTTCACAGGCAATGCGAAACTAGATCTTTACTTCACAAAATGTCTGTGGAAATGTGAAGCCTCCAGTAAATAGGATAGAGGCACTTGTGAGAGCTTCCACATTAGTAGTGAAACTTTCACTGGAGTACTCAGCTTTGAAAACAGTCACTGAGGGTAAAACAGAAACAGCTGAAGAGCTCTCTGTGTCCTAAATAAAGGGAAGGGAAACCTCTCTGGAAAATGTGCAATTAATATTTTTACCTATTTCAGAATAGTGCAGCTGAAGGAAGAAATAGCAGGTATTGAATATGTGCATGTCTTGGTTTGAAAGACAGGTGTCTGTGCAGGAGGGCAGGAGCCTCCCCTGGAATGGAAAAATGCAACCCCCTTCCCTCCGAATTATTATAATTTTGAAATTAAGGGGCTTTCAGGCAAAGATAGGGTTAGGAATAACAGTTCTTTACTAATACATATAACAAGGCAAACCAACAACAGTAGCTCCGGCAGCAGCAGGAGACAGAACCACAGACCCAATACCAGTCTCTCTCGGCCGCAGGCCGTGGGCACTTTCCCCTCTGGTGCAGTTGCGCTCACAGCCGGCAGGCCCGGGGTCCCGGGGAGGGGAAATGGACGAAAGAGCTTCACAGACCCTCCGGGTAGCTGATCCTAGGTGTCCGGCCGGACCCTCGGGAACAGCAAGCTGGAACAGCAGAGGCGAGCACAGATCCCAGGTGGCAGACAAGATGTATCAGGAGCTGCAGCAGGAATCCCGGGGTTTCTCAGGTAGAAGGAAGAAAACGGCCGAAAAGCAGAAAGGTTCTGACCAACTGCGTCCGAGCCCGGCTAGCACCAACAGCCCCGACTGTACCCAAAACCAGGTGAAAAGAACCAGTAGTCCCATCGAGCCCCCACCCTCTCTCCTTTTGTTTTGGCTTAAGCACCGGCAATTTATTGTCCTGGCAACACTATGGGGAAAATTCTCTAAGAGAGAAAAGAAAGAACAAAACAGAAGGGGAACTCCCCAAAACCCCAACAGTGCATAAGACAGAAGGTATGAGAGAAGAAAAGTATGGTAGATTAAATGCAGGTTTGAGATAAATTGAGAGCTATGGTCAGAAAAATGAATTAATTCAGTCTTTCCCTGAAGGACAGATTAAGCCTGATTTTCTTGAATGCTGTGAGTATACGTTCACAACAGTTCAAACTGATTAAAGGTTTTAGTCCTGCAACTGCTCCACACTGCCTTCCTGCACTAGTTCTGTGAGTTCAGCAGTAGAGCCTTTTTTGAGGTAGGCTTTCTTCCTGGCTAGATCAGTCCTCCTGAGCTGGGTTACCAAGAGAGGAGAGTGTCAGGTCCATGCAGAACTTGACACCAGCAAAAAGGCAATCACAGAAGCCTGATTTTATATCAAACTGCTGTGGTGCTGCACCCCTTCTCTGAATGTAGGATATTGGTAGGGATGCTACTTAGGGATGGGATGACAGGGTTAAATTCAAGTGGTTTAAAAATCAGTGAAATATAATTTAAGACTGCCACAAACCAAAGTTCCTTAATTAGCATAATTGCACAGTGTCAAGACAGGCCTGAGTTAAGGTAATTTGAAAATGTAGTTATGTTTCTTACATCTTAACATGCTCAGAATCATAAAATTAAATGAGCACTTATTTCCTTTGGGAAAACTGTATCATTTTTCTTCTTTTAAACTTGAACTGATTTTATACACACACACACACACACACACACACAAACTCACAAACATTTGAACTTTAGGTGGAATTGCCTTGGGTTTTCCTCTGGAGAATTCTATTTGGAGATGAGGTTATTGCTTCTATCTGCTATCAGTTGAACAGCATGGATGGAAAGGATGTAGAGATAAAATTTGCAACACAGGCTTTACAAATACACATTTAAAGTGTGTAAGTGAGAAGCTCCAGTATCATTCCTCCCCTGTCCTGACTCCAGTCATACAAGTACTCTGTAGAGGACTGTGGTGACTTTTTGACTTTTGACTTCCAGATGAAAGACAACAAAAAATGAGATTTAATCAAATGAAAGTCCATTTTACCAGCAGCAAATTGTTTTCTTCCATGAATGCTAATTTATGCTCAGTGTATTAAGGGCTGTTTGAATTTTACCTAAAGCAAAGCAAGCAAGCAGTGGAGAAGCCTGTTTTGACAGAAGGATCATATATGAACCG
Organism: Ifrita kowaldi; assembly: GCA_013398055.1. Taxonomy (NCBI): domain Eukaryota; kingdom Metazoa; phylum Chordata; class Aves; order Passeriformes; family Cinclosomatidae; genus Ifrita; species Ifrita kowaldi. The sequence goes on along the minus strand of VZRS01010459.1, from coordinate 58,260 downwards.
TTTCTGACCCAAACTGAAGTGCCGTAGAAAGCTTTGTCCATATTAAAATACTATCAGAAAAATATCTCTTGTTACAATGTATAAATAAATTCTCATGAGATTAACAAAATTTGTAGTATTTTTCGGTAGTATTACTCAACACTGACAGACTTTAAACAATTGCATCTTCAGAAGGATACTATAAAAGGATCCTTTAATAGGATCTGGAAGCTCACTTGTTTAGAGCAACAAGTATTTCAAGTGCTGAAATGGTCTGAAAAGTGACTTCAACAGGATTCTGTGTAATAAATCTCTAATCTGTGAACAATGCAGTGATAGGTATCCTTGTTATGTTTAAAACACATTTTACTGTTTTGGTAGTGCTGTAGCACAAGGGAGCCATTGAGATGAACCTGAATTGATTGAGATCCCAAAGACTAAACCAAACTTGAAGTTCAGCTTGCATATAAACAAGCTGCAGGTTAAAGCTTATCTGTTTAATGCCATTAGACTGAATTCTCCCTTCTTTGCTTCTGACCGATTGATGGCACTTCCTGGAATGTAATGTATTTACTACTTTTTAATTTTTCCAAGCTTCCCAGAGGCCTTTAATTGTCCTGAAGAAATAGAAAACCAGCTAAAAACAGCCTTTTGGGTTGCTTCTAGATTCAGCATACAGAAGTTATGTATGCTTTTTTACAGCTGCCTATTAAAAAAACCAACAAGTAAACAAAACCCAGACAACCAATTTCTTAGCCCTAAAAGCCTAAGGGACCATAAAAAGTACTGAAAGCAGCAGTGCCTATTCATGCACCCCATACCTGTTCCACCCTCTTGGCTGTGCCAGAACAACCACTTCTGATTTAATTAGAGAAGTCTGTATTCACTGATGTGCTGGGTTATTCCGGACATGAATCAGTTCCCACATGAACTTAGCTGTGGGTCAGTTTGGGGTTGTGGGTCTGAAATAATCTGGTGGCTGCCTGCTGCTGACAGCCCTTCAGAGAAGGCAAAGTCTGACTTGGCCATCAATAGCAGGTAAATTAGGAGAATTCTGTGGGGAAAAGGACAGGGAGGGGATGGGGTGGTGGTGGTGGCGGTTGGGTAGCAGGAACTCTTTTTCTGTTGATGCAGAACACTAAGGTGGTGCTGTGTGGCACTGCAACCTGGCAACACAGCAAGAGAAGGAGAATGCCTGGGGCAGGGGGCTGCTTAAGTTGCCATTGAACCGCTCGTGAAACTTCCCTCTCCTGAATGCAAAACATTTTCCAGAAGGTTTGCTTGCTTTTATGAAGTGTTTTCTGGACTGTGAACTAGAAAGAGAAAATGCTGAGCTAACAACCACCAGTGTTCAGTCTTTTTTCCCCCCAATCCTAACAGTATTGCATATCCTTTCAAGTACTGTTTTTTTTTTTAAAAAAGAGATTCCTAACTGTGACATTTAAGGACTGTTTGTGTATGTTTTTTTGTTTGTATATGTATTGTCACTGGAATTATTCTGTTTGGGCTAGATGTGTTTGCTCATTGGAAATTCAGAGGAACATTTTATTGCAAGATGTTTTTTTCAAGATTAAAAGAAGTAAACCAAATATTATTGTAATTTGTGAGTACAATTGGCTCCAACAGGTTACTGTAAGCAAAGCCTTTTTTTAAAATTTCAGACTTATCTCTGCAATCACATTTTAATAATGTGCTTTGGTTTGCCAAATAATGCCTTTGCCACACACTTTAATGAGGCTTCCTGAAGCTATTAAGGTTATTCTAATCCTCTTGTGTATCAAGCTCACATTAAGGATGGGATTTTTGAAGAAACAATATTTAGCAGCAGTTGTAAATAAAATACTTTGAGCATTGTCTATTAAACAGCCACTGTTTGCAGGTGTGGAATGTGGCAGAAACTGTAATGTAATTTTCAAGGATGGATACAGTCCTTGTGGAATGCTGAAGAGGTGCTTCCCAGCTGCCTGGCACCATCACAGGCTGTAATATTGGCAGATGTACATAATGTGAAAGAGATTAAGCCTCAAAGATGAAACTTTTTTAGTTGTTGCTGTAGAGTAGGACTTGCTTTTGGCTTTTCTTCTTGTGAGATACGTGAACAGAGTTCTTAGTTTCTTAGTATGCAGTCTTTGTCACAGATATTTAAGTCTCAGTTGTGAACAAGCTCAGTAATGCTCAGGAACTCCCAATCTTCTCCCCAAAACTTTTCACGATGTAAACAAGTCCAAACATGTTGTGGATGTAAACAGTATTAGGACCTACAGGCTTTGGTTTTTTTCTTCATGAAATATTTACCTAAGTTTTTAATATTTCATGATAACATATGATATTGAAAACAAGAGCTACCTGTTCTAACAAAGTAACTAGATGTTTTTCTTGTTGGGTGCATCAGTTTTGTGTTGAAATTGTGGCATTACAACTGTGAGCATGTCATGAGTATCTTGGAATGGTTCTTAGTTTGCCTTACATACAATTAACAGAAGTGCTGTCTTGGAGGAGAGTCACTGCCAGTTGTAGTGGGATACTTCATGGAGTAACCACGGAGACCCTCAAGTAACATGTTAACTATATGGGACAGGTCAGGAATTATGTACGAGGTAATCTCAAACTATTAACCTGCCTGTTGTCATCTTAATTTCCTGAATGCAAATATCTGGAGCCTTTACTTTAGGGCAACACTTCAAACTCTTCTTTACCTCTCAAAATATATTGACAAATCTATATTATATTAGCACTCAAAGTTATCTTCAAGAGCTTCAAAAGAAGCAAGGATGCTCTTTAGCTTCAAGAGGCATGCTATTATGGGTTGTGAGATTTATTTGAAATGTTAAAATTCAGTTCTGTTAAATGCTGCTTATGAACTGACAAAGACTGAGTTTGGTTTCTTCTGCTGCTTAAGAAAAACAAAGCCAAGGTGACAGGTCGTTAATCATGAGATGTCAATGCAAGTGCTTTTTTCAGACCATGTTGTCACTGCTCCTTTAGAAATGGGATGTAAAGCCTTCAATTAGCACGTCTTCATTAGATTTTGACCTTGAAAGTTGAAAGGCATTTTGTTCTTACTAGTAGTGTACATCATACCTTAAATTAAAATTAATCATCTCAGTGGAAGTTACTTTTACTTAAAAACTTCCCCAGACAAAGAGCTCAGCATTGCAACAGTAGTTTAAAATAATATTCCTTCGGTGTCTAGATAAGCATAATTGAGTTGATAAAGCATTTCCCCCCCCCAGAATTCAACTAGTTATTAGGGTTGGTGGTTTCATGAATGGTAGCTAAAACCTACCTTTAAAAGTAGTTACCTGATGTGTTTAAGATTTTGCATTGAGTCGATTTTTTTTTTCTGCTAACATTTACAAGAATATGATAATGTGGTGGTGCACAACCAACCAGGGCTACCAGCCTAGCCTGGCTGTACTGTAACTCTAAGAGGAGCTACCTAAGGCCTTAAGATGACACTGGGGAGATTCGCATTATTAGGGGGGAAAAAAAAATCACTTTTAGGGTGACCAGGCACTGGACTAGGCTGCCATCAAGGAAGGTGGTGGAGATACCATCCCTGGAAGTGTTCAAGAGGCGTCTGGATTTGGCAACCATTCAGTGGTTTAGGGGTCTCAGTGGTAGTGCTGGGTGCACAGTTGGACTGGATCATCTGAAAGGTCTCTCCCAGCCTTGGTGATTCTGATTCTACTCCATGTGCGTGACCCCGGTTTGCACGGGATGGCAGCAGAGCGGCANAGGGGGCTGCGGGCGGGGGTCGCTTCGGGCAGGCAGCGCTTTCTTTCGCCGCTTCCCGGTCTCCCGCCTGGCGCCGAGGATGCGGGGTGCGGGCAGAGCGGGGAAGGGGGGTTACTTGGGGTGAGGGTTTATTTTTAGGAGCGAACGCCCCTCCCCGGGCGGGACGAGGCTGTTGGAGGCGCTGGTGGCGAGGGGGAAGCGGCGGCGCTGCTCCTCGGTGTTGCTGTAGCTGCTGGGCGGCTAATCCTAATCCTCATCCTCGGTGGTCTCTGGCAGCTCTGCGGGCTCCCTCTGTGTGCGTGAGCTGCTCTGCGCTGGGCAGCTTATACGGGCTTAGTTTTATTGTTGTTTTTTTTTTTTTTTTTATAATTTTTTCCTCTTTTAGCGTTGGTTTCTCTTGCAGATGTTGCTGCAGGTGGGGGCAAAGGGAGCACTGTGATTGCCTGGGATCTTGGGGCATTTCTCTCTTCACCTTTCCGCTCCCNTCGGTGTCTAGATAAGCATAATTGAGTTGATAAAGCATTTCCCCCCCCCAGAATTCAACTAGTTATTAGGGTTGGTGGTTTCATGAATGGTAGCTAAAACCTACCTTTAAAAGTAGTTACCTGATGTGTTTAAGATTTTGCATTGAGTCGATTTTTTTTTTCTGCTAACATTTACAAGAATATGATAATGTGGTGGTGCACAACCAACCAGGGCTACCAGCCTAGCCTGGCTGTACTGTAACTCTAAGAGGAGCTACCTAAGGCCTTAAGATGACACTGGGGAGATTCGCATTATTAGGGGGAAAAAAAAAATCACTTTTAGGGTGACCAGGCACTGGACTAGGCTGCCATCAAGGAAGGTGGTGGAGATACCATCCCTGGAAGTGTTCAAGAGGCGTCTGGATTTGGCAACCATTCAGTGGTTTAGGGGTCTCAGTGGTAGTGCTGGGTGCACAGTTGGACTGGATCATCTGAAAGGTCTCTCCCAGCCTTGGTGATTCTGATTCTACTCCATGTGCGTGACCCCGGTTTGCACGGGATGGCAGCAGAGCGGCACTCTGAGGAGAGCGGGAATGACGGGGTTGTTTTCCCACGCCAGGAGGGCCGGGTTTGGCTCCCGGCGCTGGCGCCGGGCCCGGCGGGGCCGAGGGCACGGGCCGGCCCCTCAGCACAGCCCGGTGCTCCTCGCTCCCCGCGCCGGCCGCTCAACGCCGCTCTCGGATCCGCCTTCTCGCGGCACCGTGCGGCTGCTGCCCGGGCAGAGGCGAGGTGGGCAGCGGGCGGGCGCCTCCATGGCTCCCTGCAGGGGCTGGGCGTTCACACGCGTTTATATTCAGCCGCGGCGCGGCTCGGTTCCCGCAGCCTGCGGAGCTGCCCCGTGAAGCCGCTCCGGGGCACAGAGGACCGGCCCCNTTTTTTTTTTTTTTATAATTTTTTCCTCTTTTAGCGTTGGTTTCTCTTGCAGATGTTGCTGCAGGTGGGGGCAAAGGGAGCACTGTGATTGCCTGGGATCTTGGGGCATTTCTCTCTTCACCTTTCCGCTCCCGCTCCAGCGCTGCTGTTGCTAAAGACTTTTGTAACTATCGACTCAAGTACAATTTCGATGGAAAATGAAGGTAAAGGTCTCATCAGACTCACTGACTTCATTGGAGCTAAGAGGATTTTTGCATGCAATTTGGTGACAACTCCTACTGGTGCGTGTGTATGTTTTACCGTTCCAGGGGTTCGCAGGGTTGCTCTCGTGTGTTAATCTCGTGGTAGGGATTTTGATCTGCATTTTGAGGTCTAAGATTTTTAGCATCATCGTTTTTCTTTATTTCTGCTGCCGCTTGTTGAACTAATTGTCAGACAGATTTTATTCTCTCTTGACAGATAATCAAAACATCTATTGTGCATTTTAATGCTCTATGTGTTTGGAATGGAAACATTTTATTTAGACAGAAGCTTCTTGGCATTAGTTGCGTGATATTTGCTTGGACTATATGATTCTCCTAAACATCTATTTCAGGGTGAAATTGAGAAGTATTAGCTGCATTTTACTTTGAAATATTTTGTGTATTTATACGTTCTTGAAAATTACTCAAGTTTGCTCTCTTGGACAGTATTTAATTAAAAAGTGACACTGAAGTTTTGAGTACTGAAAGAAGTTGTTCTATTATGCTTTCTCCTTCTTGTCTAGTTTGGAAACTACTTAATCTGGGGAATTATTTCAGTTTTTTAGTGTCGGCCTTCAGTTTATGCTCTGGAAACCTTGACAGTCCCTTTGCATTGTGACAGTGACTGTGAACTTCATCGATTTTTTTTTTCCTTTTTGTTTGTTCCTATTTGACTCTCTATGTTGAAAATTTCTGAAATTTATTATTTTTATTATTATATATATAAGGAAAGAACCATTGGTTGCTCCCCCGCCCTTAGGTCATCACTTTTCTCTGAAAATAGGTGAGGGTTTAGGTGGCTACTGGATTTCCTTTGCTATAGGTTGTTACATGAGATGTTAGGTGCACCTTTTCCTCCCACCCCGAAAGAGGGCTTGAACTGAACTGAATTGAGATTGTGGGGTAGACTTAGGTTATTTTTTATGGTTGGATATTGTTCTGTTCTGAAATATGGTTGTCGTGGATGACTGGAAAGTTGTGGTAATTGTGAAGTGCAACCCATGTTGAAAACTATATAGGTTGCTTTCATCTGGCATTTCAGAACTTTTTTCTAACTTAAAAATCATGTTAGAATTTTTTAAATTCTATTGATCATGTCTGCCAACGGGATATTTGTAAAAAAGAACATGGACCTTGTTAGGTGGCAGGAATTTTGAAGTGCACAGAGCACCTTTAGAAGATTGGTCTTTGTTTTTAGAGGCTGGATAGCTGACAGAAGTGGGGTCAGTGCCTTTGCATTTCAGTCACTGTTGCAAGTGAAAGGGTTTTGAATGGGCAACGCCCGGGAGCGGGGGAAGGCAAGCGGGGATAATACCGAATTACACTTAGGGGAAAAAGGTATCTGTGTGCCAAAACCCGAATGGCAGAAAGACTTTTAATGCCTTATACTTCTGCTACCAAAATAAATAGTATGTCATAGATGTAGTGTGCAGTCGAGTTGTGTGTGATAGTGTGGCTTATTCTGTTCTTCCAAATGCACAAAGATTGCATTTCTTATGGAATAAATAAACTATGCATAAAAATTAGTAATATTTGTATGATAGAAATAATACTAAAAAAGCTTTCTCTTGGGGAAAATACTTTAAAATATGATCAGATGCATATTATAAAGGCTGTGGTTTATTGAGGGTTTTCAAAATGGGGTAAGCTTATGGGAGCAGGAGAAAATGATGTATGATAAAAAGACTGAAGTGGTTCTCTGAACACATGAATTACTTCTCCTCTATTTCTTCTCCCACACCCCTCCATCTCATAATTAATTGAGTCTCCAGATGGGCATGGATATTTACAACTGTGTACTGTCTGTTTTGGTGTTCTTGGTATTTCTGAGCCCTTCTTTTTCTAAAATTTGACATTTTGAGGCAGCTAGACACCAACAGCTTTCGTATTGGAACTTTTCAGCACTCTTGGGGCTCCTTAATGTATTTTCTCCTGGTGACAGCTGAATAATCCTTGTAATCTTGTAGAACAAAGATTGCATTTAGAATATTTTTAAGCTTTTTTTTTTTCCTGAAATATGTGTTTGAAAGGTCTCTTAGGTTTGGATATTGAGCAAGAAATGGCAGATTGTTGGGTTTTTTTTTTGCCTCCTGTGTTTGAATGAATATTCAAGATTGGGAAGTGATGAGATGGTTTGGAAGACGGATGTTTTGCTGTGTTAATTCAGTACTCATAAACAGTATTGTGTGTTTATGTCCAGGCTAGTTAATGTTATGTCCCGAGACTTTGTGGTTCCTGTTTCCTGTGTTGGGTTGATTGAACTTCCGCAAAAATTCATGTTTCTCATGGTAATGAGGAAGAGAGAATTTCCCATCATAGGGAGATTTCTGCTTGATCATAAAACTATGAGTTGGAGGAATGATGTTTGTATTTCCATTTGGAAAGATGGAGTTTTATGACTTCTTTCCATTGGAGGAGCTTTTTCTTAAACTGTAGGCAGTTAGGGAAATCTTGCATGGACAGAACATAATTTTGTAAATTTTGGATCTCTCCATTGGTACCTCTGGGCCATTTGAAGTAATTTTCTGTATTGTAGTCTTAAATATTCTTCTTCCTCTGGCCAGCATCCTTTAGATTGTGACTTAGGCTGTTTGTTTGAATGAGGATTGTCTTGCAGAAGTCTGCCTTTTAGCAGAAAAATAAAGAAAAGTTTTGGTTTCCTAGACTTTGAGCTTCTTTGAGGCCAGACCATGACCACAAAAATGAATTGTTAAATAGGAGTACTGTTTTGTTATCAAGGCCTTAGGTAGTATTTGTTTTCATATTGTTAAGAGCCTAATGGAAGAGGTCAAAGTAACATTTTCCTGCAAAAAAAGTTTTCCCAAAATCATATGGAAGGTTGGTACAAAAATTCAGACCAGACTTGCTGCATGTAATAAAACATTGTGTGGTGATTCAGAAATCCTCCTTAATCCTCATTGTTTTGAGTCCTAGTTAATTTTAGCTGATCTTCGAAGATGATGGTTAACTTCAGCCTACAGTCTGTAGTAATTTCAGGATAATTTTGATGATTGGATGAATAGGGAAATAAAAGTGAAGACTGTTTTATTTCTTAGAAAAAGGTGCTTTAGTTGTTCATAAAATCCTGACAAATTAATAATTTCTCTTCATCTTGTGCTTGAAGTGCAGTTGAATTTCCTACTGAGTTTCATGGGTGGTGGTTTTTGGTTTTGGTGGTTTTTTTAAATGATGAAAATGAGCTTACTTGCTGAACTATCAGATTGAAGATCAGTGAATAGGTTTTGGGGGCAGTGAGTTTTAGCACCCTGGACTGGCTCATCATGGATTAGGCAGCCGTAAGTACTGACGGAGGGGTGGAGCGTGTGTACATGCAACAGACAACAGAGGGGGAAGGGATGCCTGCGGCAGCAGTGGCTTGAAAACAAATTAAATGGCTCCAGAGTGGCATCATCAGTTGTTCATTAAGTAATATCCAAAATAATCAGATTGAAATTTGCGATGGAAAATGTTGGAGATTCTGAAATGGACTTGGTGTTATCACAGCAGTTCAAGTTCCTTTTGGAATGTAGATGATTTCTTAACGAATTAATAGGTGAAACAAGAAATTTGGTATTCATTGATTACAGTTTTTTACTATCTACAGCTCGAAGAAAGCTAGAAACCAATACTTTACACTTATGTTGGCAGAAGTCACATTATTTTAACTTGGAGGTTAAGGCAAGAGAAGTGAATTTTTCTTTCTTTTTTCTTTTTTTTTTGAAAAGAAGTGGGAGTCTTCACTAAAGGCCAGTCCTGTTCCTATATTTAAACAATACTTCAATAACTTAAATAACTGCTTAGTTAATATGGCTCAGCCTTGCATTAGAAACATGTATTTCCTTTCTAAATGAACAGTCAGAGTCATCTTTTAATCTGTTTGGTTGATGGAGCATTAGATAGTTTTAGCCTTTTCTTTCCCCTTTTTTCCCCACACAGGTAAGTTGGAAATGTTAATGCATAATAAACTAGAAGTGATTTAACATGGTATCAGTTTGAGTTCTGATGTTGCAGAATGTATGTTTAGTTACTTTGCTCCTTTTGTAACTTCTTTACTTGGAGAGTCTGTGGCATAATCTCATGGTGAGTCAGGAGAAGCATTGCTGTAAGGAAAATGCAGACAGTTCTTAGGGCAGCTAATTCAACAGAAGAGAAACAAACATTTTCGCTTGGGTTTTTTCGGTGACGAGTGACAAATACACGGTGATTTTGAGCAGCTTGGGGTGTGTTTCTGTAGGACTGAATAGAAGGGTCTCCTTATTGCTGAAGGAAGATCCTGCTCTGACTCGTGTTCCCGCGCTAGTGTTGTGTTGACTCTCGTCGTTGAGTTTGTCTGGCTTGCTGGCTTGGCAGAAGGTTGGCCCAGCCCTTCCTTCCCCTTGCCCTTGTTCGGCAGCTTTCTGTTGAGTGGGAAAATTGAATGGGTTCAGGAAGTGTTCAGGTAATATAGAAAAAGATGAGGGACAGATAAGTGAAATCTGTTAGCTTGACTGAGTTCTTTACATAATCATAGCTTCCATTCAGTATCAATTCACTCACAGACCATGGCAGAATTTTACAGGAGTGGCATAAGTGAATAAACAGATTTTTAGTTGTGATTTGGCAAAAGAGTTCAGGTGATACCTAATTGACACTGGGTGATAAAATTGACATTTGCAGTGTGGTTTATAAAAGCTAGAAGGAACGATAAAGTTACAGTGCAGGGAAGAGAGGGAAAATAAAATACAGTAATCAAGGTATAAATTTGGGACAAGCATCTGTTTCTAGTTATTTGTTTTGTAAACATTCTGCTCTAAACAATTAGAAAGGATAAAATGGATAATGGGTTAGCAGATGCCATCTACAGAATCTTGTACAAAGGCTTTTAAAATATTTTTAAGTCATACATTTTCTGCAGCACTTTTTTCTGCATACATAATTCACAAAAAAGAAGCTTTGTGAATACAGTGTTGCTGCTTTCTTGATACTAATCATAAGAAAGCTTATTACAATAAGCAGAGTAATTATGCAGTGAGTTATGTTTACATTTAAATAGACACTGACACTAGCTTGGTCCTGAGAAGTGTTGTAACAGTAAGGTCAGTATTTTTTTACTTAGAAATTTATTTTGTTGCATTATGGAGTGAGTGACTGCATAGCTGTCAAGGATATAATCAACTATGGGGTCTTGAAGCTTCATTATTTTAAACAAATACTGAGAAAATATTTTTATTGGTGTTTTTGCTAAATACCATTATATGGCAACTAAATTCTGCATGTCATGGGTACATTAGTAGCATATCACAGGGTGATAAAGTTCTTTATTTTGGTGTTTGCCATTCGAGTGCCATCCTTGATTCAGAGAAGCTCAGCACTTCAGAGTGTTGTGAGATACAAGCAGACTCTTGGAGAGCAGCCATATGATCTTATTTCTAAGCTTAAATGTTCTCTTCTAGAGTGTTAGTGACTCTCTGGCAAGATTAATGACTGATACTTAGACCCAAAGTTTTTTGGCCTTTAACTTCGAAAGGGCTTCCTGTGAATCAGGATTTCAGCTGAAGCAGGAGCTGTTTAGACTCAAATGTGGTATGGCCAGCAGTGCTCTCTTCCTTGGACAATGAGCTTCAGAACTGATCCAGTTCTGTTATACATAAACTTTGTTTTCATCGAGGCACTAGCATTGATTTGATCGTTTTAGTGTGTGCTTAGGATTGTTTATCTTTTTGTTCTTCTGATTAATAAGTAGTGACAAATGTAAGAAATGTTCAAGTAGGCTTTTCCAGTGTTCAAGGGTTTTTTTGAACAGGGAGATCAAAAACTGAATATTTTGGCCAATGAACTATAGATGGGTCTGATGCATTTGTCAATGCCTTCTTGGTAAAGCTGATGCCACCTCCAGGCTTTCAACACTGAGGCTTTAAACTCATCATGGTATATCCTCCAGAGTATCCATAAATGCTCTAAATGGTAAATCTCCTGTAGAAATGAAATAGAAAACATGTTTGGCATTCTTAAGTTTCCACTGTATTCTACATTAAATAAGCTAAAGGAAGATAAAGTGGTGTTGGAGGTTTAGTTGGATTTTTTTGTTGCCATTATTCTGACAGTGCACAGCACTGCAGTCAGGTTAAAGTATGGTTATTTTTGTGAAATGTTTTCTCTAGCTGGAGAGCAGCAGTTGTCACTCACATGGTTTGCAAGATAACCACATGGTGTATACTATGATTACAGCAAACTGCCCAGCTTTACTCTTTACTGGTAGGCTCAGCTGAGCTACATGTCCTACTTTCTGTTTTTTTAAATTAAAGAAGACATGAGGAAACATCCTGAAAGAGTAAAAGGTATTCCAGGTTGTGGAGACATGTTTCTCAGAGAGTGTTCTTGGAAAGTATTTTTAGGACTTGAAAATAGCTCTTGAACTTTATAGACTATTGTAGAGTTAATAAATTGCGTGTTAAATGGAGCATCTTACTCTTTATTACACTGCCTGAAGTAGATGGGGTTGGGGATAGGTCGCTTAAATATTTTACGACTTTCAAGCTAGGACAAACCTTGAGATTTAAAATGGTCAGTGCCAGTAGTCGATTTCTGTTGCTTAGTTGATCAGAAATGCCAAAGTGTTGTGTATCAAGGAGTATATGGTTCTGCATTATGGTTGTTTTGTGGCCATAGTGAAACTCCTAAGCACTGCTGAAGTGGTACTGGAATATGAGGCAGGGTTTTTTTCAGGCTTACAGGGCAGCTTAGCAGGTTGTTCTCATAATTTGGGTCTTTATATTTCTTTGGCAAATGGGGGATGTCTATTGCCCATTTTCTGTAAAGTATTGTGAAATTACACACAATAGCAAGGGGCTGAAACTATGTGACCTCCCTCCTCAGAATAAAATTACTCTGCAAGGAGAACTCATTAATGCAAATTAGTGTTTCTCTTTCCTTCTGGCTTTTTTAGAGTCAGAACTTTTCTGTGTGAACTTCCTTTGATGTGGGGACTCCTGTTAAATGTTTTAACTAAAATACTGTTGAATAGGAACAAATTTTTTTTGACTATTAGAATACAGGGTTGCTGCAGCTGTTTCCCCAGAAGTGAAAAATCGTCACACTTTTCCAGAGGAGTACATTCAAAAAAGACAGTAGACAGTAACTTCAAATCCTTTAAAAAGTATTTCTTTTTCTGGGCAAACAGTGCCTGGGAGAAAACAAGAGGCTCATTAGTTTGCAGCCTTCAATCTTTTGTGGGGTGGGAAGGGACAGCTCTTTGCAGTGACTAGTAAAATACTCTTTTTGCAAATAGGTCGTGGATGTTTGTGTTGAATAAGTATTGTCACTTCTTGTTCTAAAAAACCCAGCATTATTTCCCACAGAGGTATGAGTTTAATGCTCTCTGACCGGGTTATTTTAGATAATCCACATATGGAGGGTGCAACATCGAATATTAGGGCAACAAAGCTGGTGAAGGGTCTGAAGCATAAGTCCTTTGAGGAACAGCTGAGGGAGCTGGGGTTGTTTAGCCTGGAGAAAAGGAGGCTCAGGGGAGACCTTACTGCCCTCTAGAACTACCTGAAATTAGAGTGTAGCCAGGTGTGGGTTGGTCTCTTCTCCCAGGCGACTCATGACAGGGCAAGAGGACACAGCCTCAAGTGGTGTCCAGGGAAGGTTTAGGTTGGACGTTAGGAGGAATTACTTCACAGAAGGGGTGATTACACATTGGAATGGGCTGCCCAGGGAGGTGGTGGAGTCACTGTCCTTGCAGATGTTTAAGGAAAGACTGAATGTGGCACTCAGTTCTGTGGTCTAGTCAACATAGTGGTGTTTGATCATAGGTTGGGCCCTGATCTCAGAGGTCTTTTCCAACCTAATTGATTCTGTGATATCAAATGTGTGTGTTTGAAGATACTTGATGTTATGTGGGTTTTTTGATTTAGCAGAATGACACATTCGTATTATGTTTTCAGTATATTTTATAAGTGTAGTTTGTAATTAGCAAAATATAGAAATTGCAATACACAGTTCAGTCACAATACCAATGTGATTCCCATTTCCTGTCTCTATAATATCTGCACCACTGTGATGCTGGGCATCCCTCACCTCCAGAAAGGATCATGTGGGTTGAGACCCCATATGGTGCTCCTGGAATTTTGTCAGTGGTTCAGTGCATGTGGTCACTGAGCAACATGAGCCTGCCCAGCATGGGGGGGATGCAAACTCAGACATTAGCATTCTTTTGATGAAACTGAGGAGAAATGTTGACACCACCAGTTGATCCACTCAGCTGACTGACAAAGCAAAGGCCACCCTCCAGTCCCACTGTGTAGAGGTCAAGTCAGCCTCTTTGCAACAGCTGTGGTTTGTCACACCCTGTATTATTTCCTGAGCTTCATGGATGCTTCACCCTTGCTCATCTCCTCCAAGCCTTCTGTTACAGGGCTTTATTGGTCAGTCACTGTACTTGAGTATTTATTATATCTAAATTTACAGAGGCTCATTTGAGAAGTTGCTAGTTGAGAATCAGTCACAGTTGGTCTTCATGATTTAATCACATATGAGGTACAAACAACTGCATTAATTAGAGTAGTCTGTAAAGATCAGGCTTTCCTCAATATAACTTCGAATTTTATGCACGTAATTAAAATGTAGATAAAAATTAGTTCAAAAGCCAAGAATAAGATATTAAAAATCAGAGTTTACTTAAGGTAAATTTGTAGCCTGACTGCATGTATAGTTTGATTGCACTGAGTTTTCTTTATTTTATTAAATCTTTATTTGCCACACTCAGCTGCTTCTGCCTGCTTGTTCTGCTAGCATAACTGGTGAATTTCTCTGGAGATTTAATTCCTGTTAAAATCCAGTGGAATTTCTCTGATGAAATTGACTCATAGTCATAACCATGTTGAGAATTGCTGGTTTCAAAATGGTCTTTGTTTGCTTCTCTCTGCCTTACCTCCACTTTTTGTATCCTGCTGTGCTTCAGGGGTTTGCTTCTGGCTGTACAGTTGTTCTAGGATTTACTTTATTAAGTGTGCCTAATGTCTTTTTTGTGTGTGTGTGCCTGGCTTTTTGTGTCTTGTCATCACTTGGCCATGGTTCTGTGGCTGGGACCTGTATTGAGGTTCCAGAAGCATCTTGCCTTCTCTGCAAAAGGGGGAGGGAAAGATGGCACAAACATCTAGTGAAATGGGTATTTTTAGGGTCATTGTTAGCTAGTGACTCTGTAGAATCACAGTTGTGATGCTGAGCAATGATCTATTGAAATAGAGAGCTTGATGATACTTAAGATAGGTGAGATCGTTATGCTTTAGAGAAGACAGTTAAAAATTTGCATCTCCAAAACTTATAGCCACAATGTCCTAATGAGTAGGAGAGGATTTTTGCACTTATTCTTCATATCTGATGGAGCTAACAGAAAAAAGGATTACTTCCATTCTGCGTAGAGTCTTTTTTCTTAAAGATTCCTTTCACAGCCAAGAGTCTTTGCCTAGTGGGAACTGTGTCCAAAGTCTGTGTACATCCACAGGGAGAGATGCACAGACCTCTGTTCCCATTGACATCTTAGTTGATATCTAGTCCTGTGTGCTTTCAGGGTTCCAGACAGTTCAGGAGAGGTAAGCACTTGGTATTTAAGTATCTTACTGTGTGCACAGGTGTCTGCAGAAGTTGATCTGTGTTGCCCCTGTGCACCTGTTATCCTGGCTCCAAATTGTACAGACTTGGAGAAGAACATGCTTTTTATGATCTGAGTTTTTTAAAACTTTGGTGTATATCACACATAGTTTGATCATATAAAAAATTCAGGAAATGGGAAGCTTGTAAGTTTCAGTCTGGTGTTCAGTGAAATACCTTTTTCTGTGTTGTCAAACACTACTGTTTTTTTCATTGTGGGGAAGGTAGATAAAAAATGAAACCTAATTCTTACAGAGGGTGAGGATGTCTTCATTCTTTTGGGATCCCACTAAGAAAGGCATGAACACTTGAAAGGCAGATCACTACTAATAACTGAAAAAAGGCAATAGCAAGGTATAAAATCATATGTCCTTTCTGATGCTGGGAATCCTGAGATGATACAGCTTTGGAAGGATCTCTGGTCAGGGCATGGCACACTGTAGATCTTGTTTGCTCATTGTTCATTAGTACTGTTATGGGGTTTTACAGTACAGAGTCATCCATCACTGATAGTAGTTGGGCCTGGAATGAGGGCTTTGAAGTGTCCCATGGATAACATGCTCTAATATCCTAACCTCATTATTAAAACTGCAGTTCCTGAGCAAGGTGCCTATAATATTTCAAGTGTGAAAGACAGCATACTGTACACATACTTGAAATGCACATTGATTAGTTACACATTGATTATGTGGACATTCATTAATTGTGCTATTGATTGGACACAGCATGACTCAGTAACGATCACATGGTATCCACAATAATCATGTACCTGAATGTGGATCACTGACTGCTCACACAATAATAATCTTAAAGGCAGATCATTACAAACAAGTGGAAAGGTCTTTGTAGTACTTGAATTGGCTTGAAAGGGGTTCAGTTTTACAGCGACTGATGGGACAGATTCAGGCAGACTTAGTGAGTTGTTCAGATGGACCTGAAGATTCAGAAGGAATCTGAAAGAATCAGAATTTGTTCCAGTACTTCAACTTAAATTTCATTGTTTTGTGAACATCTGGGATTTTTTTCACTTCTGCTGTTCTGTATAGAATTATTTCTCTACTACATTTGTATTTCGTACTTGTAGGTCAGTTGAGTAGCTTTATGTAACTTTTGCAGGGCTTTATATTAGCTAATTAGCCAAAGTGTTTTGGTCACCAGTTTGTCTAAAAATAGACTTTGCTATGAGAGTGTTCTAAATTTTTAAACTGCTGTTGGTGAGTGTGGGTCCTACCATTTGCATTCTCTGAGCAAGAAGAGCTGAAGTTCCCCTTGAAAATAATTGTAAAAGTACATTGATGTCAGTGAGCCCTACTGAGGGATAATAGACTCATTTTGCTAAGCTGAGAAAAACAATGGTAGAGATAAGCTGTTGGTACTTCGTATTTGTCACAGTAGAGGGAAGCTAGGCAGGTTCTTGTAGCCTATGAGGAAGAAGAAACAGTAACACATCGCTGTTAACTAGATTTTTCTTCAGAGAAAACAGAATGGAACTCTGAATTTCTGGAAGTGTAAGCCTTCCAGACAAATTTGTATTAATTTTGATAAACATCCTTTGGTCACAGTTCCATGGTTGTATGATTGATGCATATTTCTTGGCCTAGAAATGATGGTGTGTACCTTGGAAGTGGTCCAACAAAAGCCCTTCCTGAGGCAGTGATTTATTTTTGTTATTCAGCATCCTGCTGCTTTGTTCCTTGGTGGAATTAGCTGCAAGTGGGGAATGGAAAGCTGTAGACACAGAAGCTTCAGTGGTCATGTATGTGCTGCCTATCCAACGTTGGCCAGTATGATTTCTTAGCCTGCATTTTCTTTATCCATATAAAAACTTGGCCTGCAATGAAATCCTGAACTATTTTAAGGTATCAACTGATGAATGACAGAAAATTAATTGCTGCATAGGATGGAAAGAAGTCTTGCTGTATGTGGGTTGTCTCCTTTAATGCAGAGCACTGTGGTTCTGGGAATAGCTTCTGTTGGATACCTTAAAAGGTGTTGCGGAGGCCCGGATCTCTGCTGTGCAGATCTGGGCAGCAGTGCAAAGGACTGTAGAGAGCACTTGCCAGCAGTATTGAATAAGTAGTTTATCTTGTTTCGTGGAAGTAATGCACAGTAAAGGCAAAATCATTTGCTTGAATGCAGTTATTGTGGTCCAGCAGATAGCAAGCACAGCTGTTTTTCAGACCTAAATCTGTTGATGTAACCCACTTTATATTTTGTGAGAGGAACAGTGGTTGGTTTCTCATTGGCTAAGGAATCGAAATTTAATTTGTGGCAGTGTTAGATATTTGAAGCTGTTCTTTTCTGAACTACAAGTGTAGTTTAATCTGCAAAGATTGTAGAGGGTTTTTAGAAACTAGATGAGGATCCATCCAGAATTATTGTACAATGGGTAATTTTGCTCTGGTGAAAGGACCTGGTTATAAAAAGACTTTCTGAGCCTTTATCTTTCTGATCCTATATCAGATTTTCTCTGTAGTATTTTTTTTTTACCACATACAATACAGCATTCTTCATAAATGTGGGAGATAATATGAATGAAATGCATTCAAAATGACTGGCTTTTTGAGTCTGCCACAAAAAGGTTGTCAAAATAAGCTTTGTTGTTGCACTGTAGTTCTGTGCTAATGAAGATTTATTTGGAAAACAAACCTGATCTCTGAGAGGACCTTAACGCTTCTGTTTAAGGATATTTAAATTCTTAAAATAATCTTAAAAAAACATGTTGTTAGACTTCCTGAAGTCTTAATTGATAATATTAGGGAAATGACCAGTTATGTCTCCTTTTTTGGAGTTGTTGTTAGTGTTTAGCAGTGATGTCAGTTGCTACAGGGAAAAAGATTTTTCTCAGCACTAAAATTTGTAATGGCTGTCAGTTCATTTCTGCCTGAGCTTACTGGGAAAGCATGGTTGCTGAGCATTTTCCTTGAGAATGGAGTCATCTTGGTCAAAGTTATATGTTTGTGGGCTTGTTTTGGAACAGCACTTAGGCTTAATGGTTTTCTGCCCTAAACTGGTGTTTGGAACCGATAGAGAAAATGAGCTACAATAGTAGAGTACATGGCCAACAGTGTGCAGTATAGAAAAAGAAGATTGTCATACTTTTTTTAGGACATAAAATGCTGGAATCTTTTAATGTGTTGTCATCTTTAGGTACTTGTATTTTAAGTCTCAGCACCCACAGAGGAGATATATACAGTACAGTAATTATTTCCTAAAGCATAAACCCACCAATTGAAATTCTGTGCAATTATAATGTGAAAACCATTTCTGTGGTCTGCATGTTTGCATGTTAGGTCTCTTCCAGTTAATGGAGGGGGGATGTGTGTGCAGCATGAAGTAATTGTGGGTGCAGTGGGATAGTCAGCAGGAAAAAAGAGTATCACTCCAGCTTCTCATATAAACAAAAATCAGAAACTCTGAAGTTTCATTAAATATCAAAGCAGTGCTGACCTATGCAATCAATGTTGTTATTGCGCTCTTCTGCAGTTCACAAAATTTTAGCTTCCTAAAATTACAGAAAACATTACTTTTTATAGCATTGATTTGAAGCTTTTGTACTGTAGTCAAGTTTTAGTGCTTTGCTTGCATCTGTACTCTTGTTTGAGGTTTTCTTATAATGGTGCTTCTCCTTTCTTTATGTACAAGAAAATGTAAATAGGCCTGCTTAGACCACCTTCATTAATGAGTAGAAAGTAGGAGCAGGGAGTGAAATTTATCTGGAGCGACTTTCTGACTAGATATTGATGATAATGAGCTAAAGGATTATTAAGCTATTTTACTGTTAGAATCTTTGCCATCACTGAACATGTTGTTACAGAAATTAGTTTTCTCACTTGCATGTCCAATGTTTTATTGCTGGACGTGGTAACTGCATGAAAATAAGCTGAATTGTAGATTTTTTAAGTGCAATGTTTATAAAAAACTGCCTTTGAATGGTATTAATACTTAATTGCTCTGTCATGTGGTGTTTGAAACAAAACATTAGCACTCCCCTTCAGACTTTGGTTTTGTTTCTAGGTTGCACGTCTTCAAAAAATCCCTGATGGTGACAATGAGACAATGATTCCTGTACTGTCTTCAAAAAAAGCAAGTGAATTGCCAGTTGATGAAGTAGCAAGTATTCTGCAAGTAAGTGATTTTTTCATGTAGAATGCACTGATGTTACCAAACAATAAGTTTGATATTTCTTAAGGACAGATCTTGTAGTTGAAAGTTGATGCGTTATCATGCATTTTGGTATTAGCTGCCTCTAAAAGCAAGTTGATTTTTAAATTGTTGCTAGAAGTGCTCCAATCTCTTAACATTAAAAAAAGAAATTGGGCATTTGCAGGGGGAGTAAGATTCAGCTTGAAAATATTTGGATTTGTCTGCTTTGAAAATTGCAACTTGTTAATAAAAATCCTAGAGTCAATCTTGCTATAAAATTCTGTCCTGGGTTTTTCTTTTTTTATGGCTTCCATTTCTCTAAAGAATCCTTAATATTCGTAATTTATTTTGGTAGCCTTCGTCTTAAGTGTAGAAACAGGATTGAGAAAGCTACCCATTGACAGATTTATGAACCATTCAATCTGGGTTAATTTTCATGATAGATGATCTTTTTTCATTTTCTGTATGCTTGACTGCTTGAGGAGTACACCATGATAAATGTTGGTCACTGAAAACTCAAAGCTTTGAAGCTATTGCTGTCATTTGGCTGAGTCGCTGAACTCCTGACATAACCCTCAAGAGTCTGAAGGATGCCCACAGTTTGGTTTGTTGTAGAGTTTTTTGCAGGGAAGATCAGCAGTCATTTGGAGATGTGAAGCAACATCTGCTTTTGTAGTTTTGTGAATTTTTGGTTGAATCTCTTAAATACTGCCAAATAGAGCTTTAAAATAGTAGTTAGTTAGCTTTTATTGTCCTACAAACACTAGTACCAAGCCTGTCTTTCTGATGTTGCCCAAATTTGTATAATCTAAGGCTGTAATGGTGTGGGAATTTACACTAGCTTTTCAGTGTAAGTGCTCACTGTTCTATTCTTTGCATATTTTAATAGGCTAATCTTCAAAATGGCTTAAAAAACTGTGAAGTTTGTCATAGACGGGCATTCCATGGATGGAATGAATTTGATATTAGTGAAGATGAACCACTGTGGAAAAAATATATATCCCAGGTGAAGATTTTTGTCCTTTCTGCTTTTTAGTTTTCAGTAGTTTTGCTCTTTATTTTGTTTTACTTAGCTTTTGTGTACATGTACGTATTTTGATAAAAGTGGGAAAAGTCTAGTAGAGTGATAGAGAAAATGAGCTACAATAGTAGAGTACATGGCCAACAGTGTGCAATATAGAAAATGAAGATTGTCATACTTCCCTCTAGTAGAGAGAGAAACTAGAACTTGTATTATTTATATCTAATTTAGCTATTGAAAAAGCTTTTATTAAGGCATATACCTATAAACATCGTAGTGTTTCGATTGTTCTTAAATGTATGTTCATAGCTATCCAAAGGGTGTCATTCATAACTAGCCTGAGGTCTAGAAAAGCAGAATAAACTTCCCTGTAGTCAAACTTGGTCCTGAATTGTACCAAGGTCAGAGAACAACGCATATGACCATTGGTAAATATTTAAATGGAATGTGAAATGTGAATAACTTGATAGGAGATTTCAAAAAGCAAAAGCACTGCCTTTGAACTGAGGGTGGAGGTGGGACCAGCCTTGATTCTGGTGTTGAGCAGAACTGGCAAGAGTCAAGTGTGAATTTGTTTCTCACCAGTGTGATATATTTCAAATATATGCATACATATCTGATGTGAAAGTGTCACTACTTTCTCCTGCCTACTCCTCCCACCCCCCAGCTATACAAGACATTTACACAGAAGGTTTTTTTCTAGTGAATTTGTAATGTTAAACATTTTGGCCAGTGTTTCCTGCACCTTGGCTGTGCAGCAGTGCAACCCTGAAGTTGCACTCTATGGTTGACTCTGTGTTCCTTGGGAGAGGTTAGAAAGACATTTAGTGCTCGGATGATGGTAGTGGTGGGAGCACATCCTATACTGCCTGTACTCTGGCATTAATGCTTTGTTTTCCCATGTGTAGGGTCAATTAGTCAGATACATCAGAACACTTCTGAGGCATATTATCCTGGCCTATTTTAGATTGGATTTATTAAGATATATACTTGCTTTGAGTGTGCTTATCAGATCTGCTTTTTGAAGGTTCTTCGATTGAATTGTAGGAATGTTCTTCTTTTGTAGTGTTTCTCCAAAAAATCACTGGATTAGCAACCAGCTGTCATAGAAGCAAGTTCCTTTACTGTTTTAGCCTTAAAAATCCAAGGAAATCATATGACCTAAAAGGAAAACTTTTATCTTGTAAAACAAGAAATCATGAATTGAAAGTTAAGAAATATATTGCTGCCTTAATAGTGATCAGTTGCTGGAACAGCATCAGTCTTGTACCTCAAAGACATTCTGGATGTATTTCAGGCTTCTTTTTGTATGTTTAAATACAGTATAAACAGTTATAGGAGATTATTCTTTTTGCATTTAAAATGTGACTCAAGAAATGTAAAAAACATTTTCTTCCTGTTACATATTGTATGCAGTCTGTTCAAGGTCTTTGATATTTAAAAGAAAATGCCTCAAGTAAGCATCTGAACTGTGGAGTTAGATTTTCTTTGCACTGGTAGGTTATAAATATTTTAATAATAGAATAATATGTTTCAAAAATAGATCTGATGTGCTTTGAGGGGTAGATAAAATGGCCCTTCTGTCAAGAGTGTGGCTGAATTACTCTTCTGTTTCATTTCAGTTTAAAAACCCCCTTATTATGCTTCTCCTGGCATCTGCAGTCATCAGTGTTGTAATGCATCAGTTTGATGATGCTGTCAGTATCACTGTGGTAAGGAACTAAAATTCTGTCTTCATTGGGAGTAGTTGGGAATGTGTGACCACTTCTGTGTTCAGCATCACGTGAATGCCAGTGTGGGGTGGGATCACTTGGTTACAGTTAATGAGCTTGATTTGTGTGTTATCATTAAATCCGTTTAGTTTGTGACTGGGTTTTGGTTTCTTTCTTTTCCTTGATTGATAGCAGCAGTACATATCAAAGTACCTCAATGAGTAATTTTATGACTCCTTCTTGGGTCTTTACTCTTCTATTGGTTAAAATGCCTGTCTTTAGGCATTTGTTCAGAGAAGCAATTTGTGACATATTTTGTGTAATTTTAATCTTAAATTCTGCTTTAATTACAAATTGAAGCCAACATAAGCCTTCTGTGAATTCACTTGAAAGATGCAATCTTTTAAAACATGAAGAAGTGAAACCTGACCTGTCTAAAAATCACATAGGAAAGATAGAAGCTGAAGTAATATCTTTTTGGTAGAAGGTTGCAGTTAAATAGGGTGCTAAATTAGTGAGCCAAATATAGTACTCATAGCTATTTGTCATTGCAACTGGCACAGAGAAGAAAACTGCAATCCCTTTGACCTTTTAAGGGTAATAGGTGGTGACTGAAAATCATGATTTCTGTATAACTAGAGGCAAGTTCTAGCTGGTTTTTTTTCCTGTTTTGTCTTACCTCTACACTTTCTATGTTGACTTTACTTTTGTACATAACTTAGGGTAATTGGAGGTTTCCTCCTAACCCCTCTAATTTTTGTGAAGAATAGTTGTCTTTGAAAGATAAACTATGTGGCTTCTTAAGGATAAAACTTACAATTTGGAATTTGCGTGTGGTGTTGGTTTGGAATAGTTTGTTGTGTTCCTAAGTTGGATGTAGGTAAATTGTTGTATTATGAAATATATTTAATTATTGTGGCTGAAAGTTGAATTATTTCATGTTTTTTCCGCCTTGGTTAGTGCCCTTAATTCTATTTCTTCACTCTCTTGAGCAAGGCAAGGAGAAAAAATCAAGGCAGTTAGCGTAAGAGAGCAGTAATTTTTGCATTGTGTGTTAGAGCCTGGGAAGAAATCTTTTAATAGCCTTGTGAACATTGGTAGAAGTATCTCAAAATATGGAGAAAAAGTGTGATTGAGTTAAAGTTATCAGTTGTGGATTTTGTCTAACTTCTGACTTACTTATACCATTTAGTCTTGTTATTATCAATAATGCCCACTTTATCACCAAGTGAATATTTGTTTTACTTTGCTTTCAGATGATAGTGCAACTTTTCTATGACTATGCATTTATGCTCAGAGCCTTGGCAACAAAACTCGTTTGCTTCTAGAGATCAATGACATATATTACTTTTGGTGGCACTGCTGTCTTGAGCTGCTTTTGCCATCCTTTTAGCTCTGCTGCTACAAACGTAAAACTTCTTGATCTGGACTGGGAACTGATGAAGATTAAAAGAAAAATATAATCATTAAATACTTTCCATTTGGAGGATATTGGCTTCTTGATGCAAACCATTACACACAGGCACAAGCTGAGAGACTGATGTGAGGCTAGGAATGCAAAGCTTTTTCAGGTAGCACGGTCTGTATAATGTAATATTGCCTCCAAAAAAACATGTAGCTGTGGTGGAAATGTTCCATGGAAAGATGGAATATAAATAGTTATTTCCTCATATTCAGTTGGTGAGGCTAATGTTAGTATCACAAGTAAGGTGGTTTTATTTAAGAGTTCAAGAGAGTTTTTCACTTGCAAAATGGAAATGTCCTGGTTATTTTTAGTAGTTGCTGTGTGTACTTGAAAGGCTTAATTAATGGATGTTGTGTTACGGTTCTGTAAGAAATCAGTGTAACAACTCAGCTTGAGGAACAAATTCAGTTAATGTAGCAAAACTCAATTTGAGAGTGTATTGAAGGAGAAGATGAGACTTGATTTACAACAAACTGATCTTTGTTGTTTCCTGGAATAGATTTATTTCGTTCACTCACTTTCACATCACATGCTTAGAAGCCCCATGATATTTATGTTGAAGTGTTGCAACCAGGATTGTGTGTGTTAAAAGGGACTGTGAAGGCTGCTCTTGAGGCCTTAGTACTTATCTTGGATTCTTCCTAATGAGCAATACTTCTTAGCTTTTTTCTTCGGGGTCTCTGACATCTTTTTGGGTTTTGCCCAGTGTCCTGTTTCACTGTGGATGTCTTGGGTAGAGTTTCTGAGGCTCATCCTCCTCTTGTTGTTCTTGCTAGGATGTTTTATGGCTCCAGACTGGTTCTTCAGCTTGCTGTCTCTTATCTAGACTTCAGCTGGTTCCTAGTCTTTCTGTTATCTGGGTATTTGAATGAAACCTCATCTGTTATGCCCTGTAGCAGTTAACATACCTTTGTTCTGGTCACAGAGAACACCAGTCAGTTTTTCTATTTGTGTTATGGGTCGCTTTCCACTGCTGTCCCTTGCTCACTGTTTAGACACAGGAGGCAGAGGCAGTTTTTCAAGTTTGCTATCTAGTTATTAATCTGATTTTTAGTAAAGTCTGTTTATTGCATTCTTGGACATCACTGAAGCAGGTGCAAATAGATAATGGCATTGCTTTTATGACAGACCCAAGATACACTGAGTGATTTTGAGCATGAGAAAATTAGTTTGTTTCCAAATCATCTTGTTAATATGTAGTAACAACTATGACTGAGCAAAACCAAATACGATTGCTTACTTTCACGGTCATTTAGAATGCTTTTATCTCACCCACTTCTGTTCTCTTGCAGGCAATAGTCATTGTTGTTACAGTTGCCTTCGTTCAGGTAAGACAGCTGTTGTCCAAATAAGATTATTGCTTTTATGTAAACTCTTTTATTAAAAAGACTAAAGTAGTTGTCTTGGTGCATTGTGCTGTGAATGGTTGAGTAATGTGCTTTCATCCAAGTCTTTGCCTTTTCTGAAGTGCACGGCTTGTCCTGCTTTACCCATGTTGACATTTATGCATCTATACCAGTATTACACTCAGCAATAAGAGTACTTGTAAGGAAGCCCTTGTAATGAACAGTAAAGTACTTAAATATCTAACTTCATAGAATAGATTTTGAAAAGGTAGCGCTTGCTTTAATTTTGTGCAGGAATGGAAAAAAAGATTGTCTTCATTTCCCAAGTAATAAAGAAGTTGTTTTCATTCTGTAAATGCACAGCTTTAGTCAGGGTGTGCCTAAACCAAAATTGTTTTGTGTGTGTGTGCTTTATATTTTTAATTACCTTAATTTTGTAATCTGTTTACTGAGTTGTGTTACCTTGGTTCTCCAGGGGCTCAGAGCATGAACACAGTATCTTTGGTACTAATTTGTTAAACTGGAGCATTCAATAATGGGTCTGATCCCTGAGTTTAGAAGCGTTTTAGCAAGTGTTACAAAGACCTGAAGCTACTGAAAGAAAATGCAAAGAACCGCTGCTATTTTTTCAGAAGAAATGCCTGTAGGCAAATCTGTAAATTTTTCAGTGTTTGGACCATATTTGTTTTTTAGCCTATCTAATATAGAACTGTTGAAAATCATCTCTTACCTGTTTGAAATATTACTTAATGCAACTGTATTAATGAAATAAATTTCGGTAGCTGTATTTTATGTTGTGTAAGTTTTCCCTGTTTTAAAACTATTACCTGCTTTATTTTTGAAAAAATGTCTCTGCAGGAGTACAGATCAGAAAAATCTCTTGAAGAGCTTAGTAAACTAGTGCCTCCAGAATGCCATTGGTATGTAATTTTGTCCTTTGAGTCCTAAAGTAAATCACAAGAAGTTTAGTCTGAAATGAGTAAATGGGAAAGATTTTGCTGAACTTAGTTCATTTATATCCAGTTCTTATACTGACATAGAACACACTTTGCTCTTGCTCATTTTAAAGATTGTTTCATGAGCCTAAAAAAAACTACACCACGTGGTTGCCTCTCTGAACCCTTCCAGTGATGTTATTGATGTGTAACCTCTAAGAAACAAGCAGCAAATTAGAAATATTTTGCTGAAATGTGTAACATTGCGATGTGCAGTCAATGGTGTGAAAGCTTTTCTCAGCCACAGTGCCAGAGAAATCTCTCTCACTGCTCTTTGTGCCTACAGTGTACGAGAAGGTCGGGTGGAACACACACTTGCAAGAGATTTAGTGCCAGGTGACACAGTCTGCCTGTCAGTGGGAGACAGAGTCCCAGCTGATCTACGATTATTTGAGGTATATTCCTAACTTTGATTTAATATTTAATAACTTTACTTCTTGTGGGACAGAGGGCAAGGGAAGATAGCTGCTGAATACTGAAGTGCAGTAAGTGTTCTTGCTTGGAGTTCACAACTATCTTGATAGAAAATTTGAAATAATTGCTTTGCAAATGTCACATGCATTCTTAACCAATGTATGTAGTTTCTCACTGTGGGACATGAAAGAATTTTTCAATTGGATGTACTAATGTATTCTTGAAAATTTTAGTTTTTTTCCCTCTCAATGTTAAGCACGTAGAAACATTGTTTTCAATCTGAATGCTCAAATATTTTGGCATCTGGTTGCAGGTAGTTTTCACTCTTTATTTGCTAAAATAAATTTTAGGTTGTAGTTCCAATGTTCTCCAATAGTGGAACATTAGAAAAACTTGTGAAATTGTGCTGGTGTAATCTTTTCTCTGTGACACTTTTTCATCAGTGTGTGTTGTTATATCTTCTAGTTTACTAAATACTTAGTATGTGGTATTAGCACTGCTGGAAGTGCTTGAATTGAAGCAATTGCGCTATAACAGTACTTGAACATTCTCTAAAAATGAAGTGGAATGTGTATATATATTCAACTGTCATGTTTTGATGGTTTTAGTTGAATAATGTAATTTTTCTACCAAATTTGGCATCCTCAGTTCGCTCAGTATCTGGGCTATCTATCCTGTTAAAGTAGTTTCTGCATATAAAAATCTGTATGTCCAGGTTATCCACAGCTGATAGTTAATTAATCAGTGTTCATTTCATAGACAAATTCTAAATTAACTAGTTTCTGAGACAAATTTGTGGCACTCCTGACAGATTTGTTTGGATTGTGTTGTTAGCCCCTGTGGTATAGTTGGTACTTGAGTGGGTTTATTTTTTATGACTGCAAACACTCTCTGCTTCCCTTGGCAATTTTATAGTCCCTGCATTGTTAGGAAACTGCTGTTGCAGCAGCACCTACTTTCCTTCTTGCATCTGATACCACACTATGATAGCAGCATGCTCAGGCCTCTTACAAAGGAAAGCAGAAATGGAATTAGAAGTTTCTCAGCTGTCTGCAGCTCTTCACTAGATGAGAATTTTTTCCATTGTAAACTATTCTAGCGCATCATTTGAAAATAAGAGCATCTTATTTCCTCTTGTTTCTACTGGGCATTGCTACAAGGTAGTGGGTTTTAAAAAGAAATTATGTGGAGATGATCTTTTCAGAGAGAAAACCAGATTTCTTCTGCATATTCTCATTGATCTCCTAGAAAACAGTAGAAGTGATAACTAGGCACTATTTACTTTGTGAAGGCATTTGTATATGTGAAAACTTGTCCTCACTGGTCTAATTTTGTGGGGACAATCTTGTTTTTCAGAATGAATTTGTAGAGCTTTTCTGGCCTAGGTTTTCTGTATGTTAATGAGTGGTGCATCAAATTTTCAGATCATCTTCTCTAAAGCCAGAGTATTGAATCAAAAACTGATGTACCTGTAACAGTGTAGACTTTAAAACACAATTCCTTTTGGTAGTGGTGATAAATATTTCAGAGCTCGTGGCTAAATTTGAACAGTAGCAAAGTGGCTTCTTCTTCCATTTTTGACTCTGGTGAGAACTTTGTAGGAGTACTTGTTGCTTTGTTGATCTTAAAAATATTGACTTTCTTATCATATGAATAAATTGGTTATATTTTAATGGTCAAAATTGTGTAACTTAACATTTACACTTCAACTACTTACAAAGCATTGTCATGCTTTTACATATTTTGTTTTCAAAGGCTGTGGACCTTTCTATTGATGAATCCAGTCTCACAGGTGAGACAGCTCCTTGCTCTAAATCTACAGCTCCTCAGCCAGCAGCAACCAATGGAGACCTTACATCTAGGAGCAATATTGCTTTCATGGGGACATTGGTCAGATGTGGAAAAGCAAAGGTAAAATCATTATTGATAGAGAAGAATACATTCCATGTTTCAACTATCCGAAGGCCGTTCTTACTTGTAAAAGTTTACCTCTTGGTGATTAGTGTGATACTTTGCAGAGCTTTTCTCACTGGTGCTTTTTCATACACTGGTTTAATAAGAAAACGATGGCCATGAGAGCTCAGATTTATAGGGACCAGATGATGTGAAACTCCTCTGTCTAGGCTGTGGTGTTTTGCTTCTAGAGCTACAGTCACATGTTTGAAAATGTGTAACAGAAAATATGGTTCTGGCTAGTGTTAGGTGTTAGCAATTTTGAGTTTTGTTACTGGTAGTTAGTAAGTACTTCAGCAGTGCACAGAATAGCAATTTGTTTCACTGAGGCAAAAGGGTTTTTAGGAAAAATTCCCTGCTTGTGACAAGAACTAATTTTATAAACCAAGTTAAAAATTTTATTGGGCTAAATGGCATTTGCCCATGATTGGAGTAAAATCTGTCAATAACAATCACTAACATTAAAACTTCATATTTGAATTGGCTTTATCTTTGTGTTGTTTTTTGGTTTTTTTAGGGGATAGTTATTGGAACAGGAGAAAACTCTGAATTTGGGGAGGTTTTCAAAATGATGCAAGCAGAAGAGGTAAGAGAAGATATTTAAAAGCAAAGACATAGTTTGAAAGTGTGTATTTCATTCATTAAAACTTTGAACTTATTCCATAGGAGCTTAGTTAAACATACATTGCTTTCAATGTTTTTCTTCCCTCTAGTGAAGCAAATCTTAGCTCTTGGATATGAAAGTAGTAATTGAATGCAGTGCAACAAAATATCTGCAGCTGACCTAAAGATACTAACTGTGAAAATAATACTCTGAACCTGTCTAAATATTTACATAGCTTTCTGTTTTGCTAAATTGAATTTTCTGTAGATGATTAAAAACATTCCTTTCGAGATATAATTGGCCTTCCAGGGCTCTAATGCCTTTATTTTGAAAATCAGTTTTATTCTTGCTACCAAGAGGTTTTCAGTTTTGGAGGAAGTGTGGTGGCTTGTAGTTGGCATGATGGGCCAACTTTTTTAAAAAAGTTTTTTTAAAGAAACTTTTGATAAGACCTTTTATATTAGATTTGTTGCGGCTATCACAAAGCTCCTGAAGAATATTTCTAATAAATATTTCATTTCATTGAAGTATTTTTGAATCCCATTAAATTCTATGGAAGAATAGTCTGTTTTCCTGAAGTAAATGTATGGAAACATAGGGTATAACTGCATCTTATTCACTGACTATCTTGAATTTTGCATCTGTGAAGTAAAATGTGATGCTGTCCATTTGTTAACTGCTGTATGTTTGCCATTCATCAAGGCTCCAAAGACACCTCTGCAGAAGAGCATGGATCTTTTGGGAAAACAGCTTTCCTTGTATTCCTTTGTTATAATAGGTAAGATAATTTATGTAAAATAATTGCAAAAGATTATCTAATGGAAACTAATATGTAGGCCCGGGAAATGGAAGACTAAATCTCTAAAAATCTCCTGGCTCCTGATTTCATTGGTCACTTTGAGTTCATCTAGACATCTGAAAATGACATAATGTGACATAACTCTAATCATAAGGGTGTTTACTTGCTTCTTCCTGAAAATGTACTTTACTGGCTTTTTGTCCTCTAAATGCTTCCTTTTAATTGCAATGTGTCTTGGATTCTGATTCAAGGTGTGCATAAGTGAGTAGCTCACTTACAGATATGATTGGGCAACTTGACTGGCTGATACTTTCTTAATCTTTGCCATACTAATGGAATCATGCTTTGACAGTGAAATAAATAATAGATTTTTATAGGTAGCACAATGGTAAGCTTTGTTCTGGTTATTTGAATTTTTTTCTTGTGCCCATGAGGCTACAGTACGTGCTGATATTACATTCATCCCCCTGACTATTTGCTTCATAGGAGTTATTATGCTGGTTGGCTGGTTGCAAGGAAAGCATATCCTTGATATGTTCACAATTGGTGTGAGGTAAGATTTATGTTTTTAAATAGTGTAGGTCATGCATTACAGCAAGTGTTTGAAAGCCAGTGATCTATTTTGTAATATGCTTGCACACACTGCTCTTAACTTCATGCAAGTTATTCAAAATAAAAACAGAAAAGCAAATTCATACATATTTTTAATGATGCAGTATGTTCCTGTCAGTCTCTTAAACTTTACATTCATATGGTGATTTCTGAGTGTCTTGTGGAACATCTGTGAACAGGCAATAGAGTTGTACAGTTTGAATTTTAGTTGCTGAGTAAATAAAGTAGCTGTAATTTTATAAGGCATATGACAAAACTAAGTTACTGCAAGCCTTGTGTCATGTAGTTCAATAACTCATCTTCTACTACATTATGCAAACTTAATCCCAGTGTGTTTGCTGAGAACAGCACTGAATTTAGATGGTCTAACTCCATACTCCCAGAAAAGTTGTTGGGTTGCTGATTACATGGACAGTGCATAAGGTAGAAGGGTTTCTTTAAGTGACAGGATCAGATTCTGGGGAATTACTCATTTGTGGAGGGGAGAAAAGAAACCCAGGAACTGCATCTTTGAGCATTGCCTAATGAGTTGTGATCTTGTTTATACTGTCATCAAGTTTTTTATTTGTTTGTTTTTTAAATGACCTTCAGTGCCATTCCCTCACTTAATTTGGTGCTGCATCATGATCTGGCAGCAGCAGTTGTGGATCAGTGGTGGCATTTCCCATTCTATTTAGTGCTGACTACGCTTATTCTTCACAATCTGGGCTGCTTTGTGCAGCCCTAATTAGTGTTTTGTGCAGGCAAAAGAGATGTACAATTGATTTCTCCCTCTCCCCAACATTTCTTCATACTTTTGCATAAATAATCAGTAGAAATGGTCTAACTTATTTCATTTGTTGCTGTCTTATAGTGCACGCTATACAACTAGAATCACATGGCAGCTCTTTCCTTTCTGTTTTAATCTCAGTGACCAGTCAGCTACAGAAACAATGTTCTGAACTGTAAATTCATCACTACTGTGTATTCCTGTATGATATTCCAAAACAAGATTTGTGTATTTACTTCCATTACAGTTTGGCTGTAGCTGCAATCCCTGAAGGACTCCCAATTGTGGTAACGGTGACATTAGCCCTTGGTGTGATGAGAATGGTGAAGAAACGGGCTATTGTAAAAAAGCTGCCTATCGTTGAGACTTTAGGTATGACCAGACTAACTTAGAGACAGAGTTTCTGATGCAAATGTTAGGAAATCCACAGAAGTATTGATGACTAATGAGGAAAACAAAGCAGGTATTCTTATTTTGTTAGCTATATGGTGGCATCTTTAAAACATTCCTAAACTGAATGCATGTTACATAGGAGCAATTCAGGCAGATGTTTCTGTGGGCCTTCTAATTACTTTTTTTGAACTGAAATAAAGAATCTGCCAGTTAATAGCATGCTGTGCTAGCAATACACTAAACTGATGGTTTGCTGTAAGATGTTCTTGTTAAATAAGACTTGTAAAATGTTTTTTAAACAAAAACTTTTTGGTGTAAATTTAGGAGTGATATTGACAGTTGAAATCAAATCCAGATTCAAGTATTAGAAAAAGCTTTGTTATCATAATGCACCCTGAGGATGTTACACTGCTCATATTAGAACGTAAAATCATTTAAAAACTTCAAAGCTCAAAGAAGTTCTGTATGCAGGTTGAGTCATAAAACATGTAAAGCACAGAACATGGAAAAGAAATAGAAATACTAAGTTAAATAATTTTGCTGCATCTGATTTCATTTTTGCATTTGAAGATTGGGAATTTTTTTTCCAATGCCTCTAGCAGAGTTTCATTGCTGTTGCAAGGTTTTTTGTTGCTTGTACAGTTCCTGCTGTCATGTGCAGAAATGTCAAGATGGTGCAACACTCTCCCACAATCTCCATTCCAGAGTTAAAAAGGCATATACAAATTTCACATTTTTGTAATCTTTTCAAGTTTATTAAAGTTTGCAGGTTTATTAGTAAATCACACTTGTGTGATAGAGATGTTGTGGCTAGTGTTAGCTAGATGTACTTTTTCAGGTTTGTAGTTTCTCTCCTCACCAGGAATCACAACTGAGATTTCAGCAATCTTAGTTAATCTCAAATCTATAGTTTGAGGTACAGCAGAATAAAATAAAGGAGAGGTAGTGAATAGACACATTTTGGATGAGTTGTAAATTTGGGATTTTAATTAGTTTGGGGTTTTTTTATTTATTGTACAAACTCGCGAAGAACCTTGTACAGCTGTTCATTAATAGTTGAAAATTTGCTGTCTTTTGTTAAATGTCACTTGTTATTATTCATAGACAGCTGCAGTATTTCTAGAAATTTGCTTGGCTTGAATACTTTTGTCTTTGTTAGTTACATTGTTCTAAACAAGAACTATGAATCTTGTCTTATAAAGTTAATTTGTTCTT
Source organism: Ifrita kowaldi (assembly GCA_013398055.1). Classification (NCBI taxonomy): domain Eukaryota; kingdom Metazoa; phylum Chordata; class Aves; order Passeriformes; family Cinclosomatidae; genus Ifrita; species Ifrita kowaldi. The sequence continues at coordinate 25,827 of VZRS01010459.1, read as the reverse complement.
TCAGGTTGTTGCAACGTCATTTGTTCAGATAAAACTGGAACTCTGACAAAGAATGAAATGACTGTTACCCATATTTTTACTTCTGATGGGCAGCATGCTGAGGTATGTAGTGTGACACTTAGACTTGAATTTGCCTTTTCACTTTGTGTGTATCAGCTGAAACATGCTGGACTATACTGCAGGTAAAGCATCAATTAGGAAGGCATAAATTTGTTGCATCAAACTCCTGTCCCTCAGTTCATTTAGTATGCAGCCTTTGAGCTGTGCTATCCAAGCCTTCTCTGGTTTCAGAAGAATTTTTTTATATAGTACGTTAAGTTCTTAAAACTTTTGGTGACTGTAGGTCACACACAATAAGAGACAGAGGCTAAGATACACAGACAAGCTGAGAGATTGTGTTTTTCTTCAGTACAGAAAGTTAAGGCTATTTTACTGTTTCAGGTGCAAAAAAATCCCCCCAAATTAACATGTTACAAACATTTAAAATGGAGATATCCAACTTTTTGGCTAAAAGGCGGTTTATTGTGTGAACTGTTTATACTGAATATGTACTGTCATTCTTGCTTTTTTATAATGAATGGACTTGCAAGTAGGAGCAGGACATGAAACAGTGATTGTTGAGATTAGGGAGTTGCTGGAAAGACTGATGATGTAAATGCACGAAAGAGAAGCAAAAGCAGCAGGAATGGAAAAGCAGTGAGGTGTGAAACTGGATGTGAGTTCATAGGAGGGTTTTAATCAAGTTATTAAGTTCTCAAACTCCTTGATCAGGGTTTTGTTTCCACAATACAGTTAAGAGATGGTCTTGTAATTTTATTCTGTAAGCAAAAATACTCACATTTTTTCTTATTGTTTCCTATTATTTACCTATATTTGCTTATATATCCTGGTATTTGGTTTTTTATTTTTAGAACTCTATATGAATTCTGCTACTAGCACTATTGCATCTGGGTCAAATCAGCTGCTTCTTCCTAATGGAAAGAGAACTTAAAATGGCTGTGAAATATATTAGCTGTTAATGCTGTAGATATGAAGACTTTTTTTAGGATCCTGGTGGGATGCCTGGTTTTTATGCACCAGAAATACAGTTTTACTGGTTTTAACACCTCTTTGAGGTCTAAACTGAGAGGCAGTTCAGCTGTTTCTTTTTTTTTTAATAACTCGATGGAAGTAGGACTCTGCTCTGTAATTCCATTCCCCTGCAGGGGGTATGCATTATTAATCAGGGTAAAGACAAATAGGAGGAAAAAGTTAGAAACCAAAAGAAGAAAAAAGAAAGCATGCCTAGTACTGTAAAGAAACAACGTGCACTGCATTTATTTATGCTAAGTAATAAAATTGATACTTTTAAAAGAAATTAATCTCTGATATATTTTATTGAACTCGGAGTGTTGCTGCATTAGAAGCTGAGTAAGAAGAATTCATGCACACTGAGTAAAAACAGCCATTATGAATGGCCTTTTGAAATTCTTCTGTAGTTTATAGTAAAAAGCTGAGAGCAGTTAACCTGGTCAACACTACATTGCATTCTGCCTCTGGCTGCTTGTCTTGCAGGTTACTGGAGTTGGTTATAACAGGTTTGGAGAAGTGATGCTCGATGGTGAAGTTATTCATGGTTATAACAACCCATCCGTTAGCAAAATTGTGGAGGTAAGATCTTGGCAAAGAAAGGTGAGTATTAATGGTGATGTAGCATGAGAGCTTTGTATGAAATTCACTTTGTGTTCTGTTTTCTCCCCTTCGTTGTCTTTTAGGCTGGTTGTGTGTGCAATGATGCCTTGATTAGAAGCAACACACTGATGGGGAAGCCAACAGAAGGGGCTTTAATTGCACTTGCTATGAAGGTGTGTACTTGATGGTGCTTTTTGGATTCACGGCAGGTGGGAAATGTGTAGAAATAAGTTGTGGTTTTGCTTTTCTCATTTTCTTCTCTTTTGGATCTCCTAGATTTCTATTGCAACTGCTCATCTCCTATGTTTCTTTCTTGTAAATCTTGGGCGTTCTGAAGGATCAGGAAAAAAAATATTTTCGAGTGAAGTAAAATCTATATTTTCATCTTTCTGCACTTAGTACTGTCTTTTTACCTGCCACAAACTAATTTACCTGTTGAATATTGACTGTGCTGTCTCTTTCCCAGTTCACATCAGTAGCAGTGGGAAGTTGATAACTGATGTATTGGTGACTGCAGCATTTATACTGCCTTTTAAGTGCAGGGCTTTTGAATTGTGGACACTGTGCTGAAGTGTTTGGGTTTTTTTCTTTTGGGGAGGGAGGGGGGTTGTTGTTCCTTTTTTGTAATGCTGTGACACACTCATTGCAGCTACTGAGAAATGTAGCAAGGCTCGTGCTGAAGCCTGAAAGAAATTTCTAGGTGCTTTCAGTGCTAGCTTGTCAAAAGTCTGTCTAAATTGTAATAGTGTGCTCAAAAGCAACTTTGGAGATGGAATTGTTCATTAATTAAGTGATGTTTGCTAACTGAGGATTTTCAAAAGTCAACAAATTTCATACCTATTTGAAAAGAGAAGGTCCTGACATTGTGGTGGTACTCCTGTTTTATACAGATGGGTTTAGATGGAGTCCAGGAAGACTACATAAGGAAAGCTGAATATCCTTTCAGCTCAGAACAAAAATGGATGGCTGTTAAATGCGTTCACAGAACACAGCAGGTAAACTTCAATCGCTGTTTCTTGGAGCACTGGCTCTGTAGAATGATTATCTACCTTGTTTAATATCTTCAATTTTTGCTTCAAAAGTTTCAGAAGACTGGCAGTTGTGGACAGTCCTAGAAATATGGTTTGGTAGTAGCCACAGCTTCAGTTTCAAGCTCTGAAGTAGAGAGAAGGAATCACAAGAAATAATTTCCATAAAAGGCATCCTGGGAAATTATTTTAAGTCTTTTGAAAGCTGAGACTCTGAATGTATACTTGGCTATTTTTTCTTCCTTCTCCCTTCTCAAACATCTAAAGCAATTCTGCCAATCTTCTGCTGTTCCAGTGCAGCGTGGTTACGTAATGAATTAAGAGGAAGAATATGCATTGATGTTCAATAGTAAAATTTATTTTGTTTGAAAAGACAAGGTTCCTGCTTTTGATGCAGACATCACGTCCCCAGTGTTGACAAATTTGATTGATGTCAACACTGGCATGGATTACCGATAAGAACCACTCTTTAACCTCTTTTTCTGTCTTCTGGTACTTTCATATACATACTTGCATTCATGTTTCATTTAGATCCATATGAATGTTTTTGTTACGAATATTGATATAATCACTGCCAGTCTAATAACTGGAGCCTTCTAGACAACATGTGCAACAACAGACCCTATATTGGATTTATGAAAAATCTTCTAGTACTTCAGACCAAAACCAGGCTTGCTGATGGTGTTCCAGTATCACAGTAAAAGCTTTGCTTTGGAAAGAAAGCATTTGATTTTTTTTTTAGCTATGTGGGTTATATTGTTATTATCCATGTCTGTGTAAAGAATGGTGAGCAGAAATTGGTATAAGATTTTAACCTATGTAAAGACTTACTGTGTCTGTGTTTTTGAATCAGAAATTTGAAAAAAATGTTAGAAAATTGATAATAGATTTAAAGGGAGCATAAATTACTTGAAGATTAAGAAAACACAGTGGATTTAGAAACTTGGAACTCTCATCACTTAAGCCTATCATGAAAGATTGAGGTAACTTGACTGCATATAAATAACTTCACAGGAAGAAAATAGATATATTAAAGAAGAGTATTTTAGTTCAACTGTAGAGAAGATGAGTGATCAGTGAGTGGAAATTGAGCTGAGGTAGCAGTTCTTAATGGAAGGGGGGGATGGGAAGGAATGAGTTGATTTAGCATTGGAGTTAAGTGTTTGAGGTAGATGGTGGACTCTTAAGTCCTCTGATATCATCATATCAAGGTTAGATGGCTATCTAGAAAATATTACAGTTATTAGGCCTTGTACAAGGATGGAGGGGATGTTTAATGACCTGTGCAACTGATCTGATGATGAGCTTAAGGTCCTTCAGGTCTAATGTCCTCTATAGGTTGAATTTCTGTCCTTTGCATGGCCTCTTCAGTCTGTAAACTGTGACTTGCAGTGTGTGTGTCTGATGTCTACTGAAATGAGGTATTGATTATTAGCTTTGCTCTTTTGACTTTTCCACTGTTGAGTGTACACTGTCTAGAGATACTCGAACAGATTTTTGTGTTTAGAAGTGTAAGTTTGATTTGCATCATGTTCTTATGTTCTGTTAAGATTCTTAACAGAAGTACACGTCTGTCATTCTTCTGTGTCCATGTGTGTATGTACTTGTGTGTGTGTACTTATGCATACACACACGTGCACACAACAGCTCTTGTTTCTTTTAGGACAAACCTGAGGTTTGCTTTATGAAAGGTGCTTATGAACAAGTCATTAGGTACTGTACATCGTATAACTGTAAGGGACAGAGCCTACCTCTGCTGCAGCAACAGAGAGAGCAATACCAGCAAGAGAAGATGTCCATGGGTTCTGCAGGACTCAGGGGTAAGGCTGTTCAGTCTCTCAAAATAACAATTTCATTTAAATGGCACTGATTGTTGTTAAAAAAAGAACCTAAACCTCCAGCAACAACAAACAAGAGCAACCCAAAACACTAGGATCTTTTTCTTGTTTGGTTGGTTGGGTTTTTTTATTCAGTAAGTGCCACTGTGTTGTTTAGCTTTTAGTCCTGCATAATAACATGATTAAACTGCAAAGGGTGAGAAAGGGCACTGTTGCTTCCTGTCATCTCTTGCATATGACCATAACTGAGCAGTACATTGCTACTTAATAGCTCCCATACCTTATTACAGATGCTTGTGGGGTTTTTTTTTTAATGTGAATGTGTTTATTTGTCCATTACTTTGGCTCCTGCCACGTTCATGAATTAGGCTAGGACTACTGATTGCAGGTGAGGAGATGCCATTAGAGTTATCTTCTGTGTTAACAACCTGTGCAGAATTTTAGATAAAACAAAGTATTCTTCACGAGATGATTGACAGGAGTTCATTATGGGCCAGGATTACACATGCCTGGCTTTCTTTGGCCTCTGTGAAGAGACCGCTAGGCTGTTAAGTCCATGGACAACTTTTTAATTTTTTTAAATTTTTTTTTTTAAAAGGGAGGGGTACTCTGTAGCTCAGGAGATTCCTAAGATGCAAATTGCTAGAAGCTGAGAGGATATGCTAGGAGTGGTATCTCTTTGCTGTTTTATTTGAACAATCATTTGTTCTGTCTGTCAAACAAAAAAATCAAGTGTAATGTTTTGAACAAATCAAACTTGCTTTTTCCTTGCAACTCTAATGACATTTAAATATATTTGAATTAAGAATCCTACTTTAAAAGACATTCCAGGAAATATTCAGCATGTACTCAATGAAACCTGCCTCTGAAAAGGAAAAAAAAACCCAAAGCAGAAAATAAATACGTTAACTGATCCTCCCTTTCATCCTCTTGCATAAAAGAAATGCACAGAGAAATCACAAAGCTAGACATGGTTCTCTTTCCACACAGCGAAAGTATAAACACTTTCAGATGAGAATAAATAGGAAAGTTATCTTTAAAAGCTGGAATATGACTGTTTGGTATGAAATTCTTTAGAAAACAAGAGTGTACATAAGTAGGCTATTGTGAATGCTCAGCATTGCTACTACCAAGGTTTAAAAAAAAGGAAAATACCAATTCCAGCCCTTTGCTTTATGCTGGCCTGTTAGTTTGCAACAGTTGTTTTAAATGCTGATGTAAATGTTAATATCAAATCTTAACATTTTTATTTCTTTGTCTTCTTAAAGTTTTGGCCTTAGCTTCTGGTCCTGAGTTAGGACAGCTGACTTTTCTGGGGCTTGTGGGAATAATCGATCCTCCACGGACTGGTGTAAAAGAAGCTGTTACTACACTTATCACCTCAGGAGTTGCAATAAAAATGGTTACTGGAGATTCACAGGAAACTGCAGTTGCCATTGGTATGAATACTTCATTTCCTTTCATATTTTCTTGTTTTCTGCTTAGCTAATTGTTATGAAGTGTGGGTAATAAGTCTTTATCGTTTGTGAGTTCTGTATTTTGGGTTAATGTATGGCACAGTGGAATTAGCAGGGAAAAAGACCCAAAAAACCCAGAACCCTAGCCTGAAGTGATACTTTGGTTTCAGCTTGAATAGTAGTTTTCCTAATTTGGTTAATAAATGACTTCAGCTGTTTGAAACTGTATCTTTTCATGGTCTTTTCTTATTACATGTGCTTGATTTCTGATTCTTACTGTTACATCACCACCACCACCCTCCCTACCCTCAGCTTTGGATGCCTGTCTCATGACAACAGGGATAAACTAAAATAACCAGTAACTAGGAGTAATGACGTGTGGCACTTCAGTGCTGTCCAGTTTTGTCCACACAACTAAGTTTGCAGCTTAAATATTATTAATAAATATTTAAACAAACTACTTAACTTCTTTTTACAACATAATACATTAAAGTACAAGCACTTTAGCCAGAATATGAGTTCTCCACAAACAGGATAATGAACAGTTGAATGTGCACATGAAAAGTATACCCCCAAACTCAGAGTATTTTATCAGAGGGGTTTTTTTTCCCCTTGTCTCCCTCCTGTTATTTTTCATTTTCTGTCATGTTATTTTTGGACTGTAAATTCTTTGAGAGGGCTGAACCCCTCTATTTGTTTATATGACACCTGACAGAATCAACTACAGACCTTTAGACCTAAAAAGACTAAGCAAATAAATATCTGATTAGGATAGACTTTGTAGCATATTTTTCTTACTCAAGAGTTCAGATAATTTACTCCAACATGCTAAATCAATAATGTAATAAGATGTTCTGCTCCAGGTATTTAAAATCTAGAATGCTGCAGAGAATATTAGGATTTTAAAAAATGATTGGGTACTTAATGTCTTAAAAGGATAAATTATTATAATATGTTTTTTTATTACATTTTTACAGCTAGTCGACTAGGATTGTATTCCAAAAATTCACAGGCAATCTCTGGAGAAGAGATAGATGATTTGGATATTCAGCAGCTTTCTCAAATAACACCAAAGGTTTGTTTTGATGTAGTACTTTCTGAAATGTGGTAAAGGATACATTTACATACTGAGAAGTGCTTTTTTTCTGTTGCAAGCTAAAATGCAATTTCTGAGATACAAATAATATTGTTCTAATCAGTATCTTTTTGGTCTGACATATGACCAATATGAAAATCTATTTCTTCCAACTTATGCAATTATCTTTTTAGGGAGTTTATTACTTCTGTCTCTTTTAATGGTTTAGTTTGGCTTTTACCTTTAACTTTCATTTTGCCACCTCTCAGTGAACTTCACCTTTTTGTATTATTAGGCCATTTTATTTCTGAGCAACTCAGTTCATTTATATAATCTTAGAGTCTGCATGTTCAGGCAGTCCATTGTTCTGTAATTTGTAACAGGACTTGCCTGTGTTTTTAATGATTTTAATCGACTTGAGGTCACTGGTTGGGAATTTTGAAGGGGTCTATTTATTAAGTTACTGCTTAATACTTTTTAGTCATTAAATAACTAAATGGATTAACCAATGTCAAAGTTATGAATGTGAAGACATAGTCAAAGGCAATGGAGGTTCAGGTTTAGCTATGTTGCAAAATTCATGCATCAAAATGCTGCTCTGTTTGCCAAGGACTGCAAAATTAGACTGCAGCATGCCTGAGCCTGGTGTGAGCAAGCCAAAAGCCAATATTTGCAATCAAGAAACGTACATGTCAGCTTTCTTTCTGTCTTTTCTTAGTGGCTCGCAGAAATTGAGGCAAAGAAAGAATTGTGTGGCAAATAGTAATTTTTGGTTTATTTGGTATTACTTGTTCTTAAGGGCTGTCCACATTAAATTACTGAAATAGATACAAATTTACTTACAGGTGTTTGACCTGGCAACCAATTGCTTTTCTAGGTATTTGCTTAAAATCTTACTAGGAATTAATTAAAATCAAGCAATAAGATTAATAGGTGTATGTAGTTTAAAAGTGATTGTTGAGAAATCTAGCTTTTTGTCAGGCTTCTTGAAAAGGAAAACTGCTGTGTGGAAATTATGGAAAATTAAATTCCATGTGCTCAAATTTCAATTTACAGAGAAGTCCAGAGACCAAGAAAAATCTGAAAATTGGTCCTTCCAAGTCAGAATTTTTAATTAGCTTTAAAACTTTGTTAATAATATGCTACGTAAACTAGTAAAATTGAAATATCCTGAGTAACTTGTCACTAGTGCTGACAAGGGCAAAGGATGTTGATTGTAGAGTCAGTATGGCAATTGCCTGCATAAATTTAGTCAGGAAGGCCAGCAGCAAGCCATTATACCTCAGTTGCTTCATTATTTTGGAAGGCTTTTAAATTGCCTTTTCTTTCTTGAAAAAAAGTAGCACTAACTTTGTTTACCAGAACATACTTTGAAACTTCTCTGGAATTAATGATTTCGCTCAAAAACACAGCTCACTGGTGCTTCAGCTTAAGAGCTGACAAGAATACAGTTGGCCTTTGATAGTATTTTTTAACCTCTGCCTTGATAGGATCCAGTGCAATTCTTTACATTTCTGAAGTTTTCACCACTGCTTCATTGTTCTTCTCATAGGTTGCAGTTTTCTACAGAGCCAGTCCCCGACATAAATTGAAAATTATAAAGGTACGTCTCATAGAGGCTCAAATGCTGGACTGTTGCTATGGGTATTGTCTGTGGTGCTGCCTTTATTTAAACTATAATGTGCTACAGTGTGTCAAGATGAAATCAGAAATGCATCTGATTTGACAGTGAAGTGTACTTGAAAATATTACCTAGAAAAATGCATAGTGCCCACAAGGAGTAGGTCGGTAACAATTTGCTTTCTTCTATGTCGGCATAGAAGAAGGGGATTGATTGAGATTTTGTGTCACGTTGTAGTTGAATTGACTAAGAACTTGAAAGAACAGTATTTTTGATACTTGTAAAATGAGATAAAAGGGAATGAATTTCAAGCCATGTCTGTGGCAATGCCTCTATTTAGAAGTTAACAAAAGAAGGTAGCAAAGAGGGACATAATCAGATTGGAACAATCAGAAAAGTAACAGTAAGAAGTCAAAACACTGAGACCATAGGGATGCATGCAGGACTTATAAGAAGGTGATAATGGTAATATGTAAATAAAATATCTTCTATCTTTCTCTAGAGTTTTTTTTTCCCCTAGAGGCAAAGTTTATATACCCTAGCTTTAAAATTTAGGCTGTCCGAATATACCAACTGAAGTTTAACCCAAAATCTTGTATTAAAATTATTTAGAACAGAACCAGCTGCTTTTTTCTTTAGGACATTAAAGTGCAATTATAAGCAATGGGGGAGGGGGAGCAATGACACAAACCTTGTCTCTAGAAAAATTTTTAGGATGGGTTATTTCAATCCCTGATTCAAGTTCTTTTCCCTCTCTTTAGTCCCTGCAAAATAATGGTGCCGTAGTAGCTATGACAGGAGATGGAGTGAATGATGCTGTTGCTCTGAAGGCTGCAGATATTGGTGTAGCAATGGGACAGACTGGAACAGACGTTTGTAAAGAGGCAGCAGATATGATCCTCGTGGATGATGATTTTCAGACAATAATGTAGGTGGCCTTTATGTACATATCTTGTACTATATATCTTTTATGAGATGTTGCCTGGGTTAAAACCAATAGAATTTCCCTGAACTTTTAAGTGTAGCAGCTGTAAGTGACTTTTCTGCTCAGTCAGGAGTATTAGCATACTTGGAAACATAACTGAGGTGAAATTGTGAGTCTATTAGGGGTTAGTAGATTTCATTCAATTTCTTACTTCAGAACTATAAAACTAATGAAAAAATGACAGAGCATTCCACTCAAGATTTTAAAAATTTACATAGTTCTCTGTTTGTTTTCAACTCTTAAATATGGTGGTGTCAGAAAAGGAAAAAAATATAAACTACTTAGATATCACAGGCAAAAATAGGTTGTTAGCTTGTGGTAGCCAGCTGTTTGTACTTGTTCATTTTTTTGGTTGGTGTATTTCAAAAAGAGCTTAGCTAAACTTATCCTATTTTGACTTTAATTCATCTGACTTTTGAAGGTAGTGATTGTTGACAGAGCTGAACTGCTGTCTGGCGAAATAGCCTTCATTTTGAAATTATGCATCACTCTCAGAACACTTCAGTTCCAAAGTATGACACTTAATCCTTGGGAAGAAGTGAAATGCAGAAGTACAGTGTAAGAAAATCTACCTATGTAGCAGTATGTCAGAGGGTGATCTGAGGCTGTCACACTAATTCAGCCAACAGAAATGTGCTGTTATGCAAAAACAAAACAGAGAAGGGAATCATTTTAACATAGTCAGAAGAGTACATAGGAAGGACTTCTGTAGTAAGTACTTTACATGGACTTGGTGAGGCTTTTGCTGGAATGCTTCATCCCATTTTTCTCACTTTATCAAGAAAGTTCTCAATAGGAGAGAGAGAAGAGGTGAATGCTAAGGAAAAAAAGAAGTACGAGCTTCCATAGTTTTACATCTCCTCCCCACCCTTTTAATTGTTTAAGTTACAGAAAGAATGCTGTTTAATTGTTGGGGGAATGGAAGAAAGAAATCAGTTTTATTTGCAGTAAAGTAGGCTTGATTTGGATATTAGAAAATCCTTTCTCACTGCAGTGATTGTGATAATGTGATAGGCAAGTTGTGACACATGCTAGGGGTTGTGAAGATGGTCTGTACATATTTCCTTCTGGTACAGGAAGAATACATGGTCCTCTAAAGTCATGCTGTATTTCTGTGTTTTTTAGAAGTGTGTGTGTGGGGGTTTGTTGGCTTTTTGGTTTTTGTGGTTTTTGTTTTCATCTGACTTGAATCAGAAGCTCTTATCAAGGATGGTGGTGAATTTTGAATAAAGAGGAGATTTTACTAATAACATTGCATTTTGGAAGTTAAGCACCTGGAAAAATAACTTGTGGTTATTCACAATCACAGAATAGTTTGGGTTCTCACAGTCAAGCTGAAAAACAATGACTGCCAAAGTTAAAAGAATCTCAGCTCCATTTGTTGCTATTTTTATTGCTGCTTAAATGAATAGCTTTTTTGGTTTGTTTTAAGCTTTTCTTGGTAGTAGATTCCGTTGTCTAGTAATGTTATCTTTGTTTTTAATTGCAGGTCTGCAATTGAAGAGGGTAAAGGAATTTATAATAACATAAAAAATTTTGTTAGATTTCAACTGAGCACGTAAGTTTGAAAAGCCATCAGTATGAGAAGTTTCTTGTGAATGAATCAAAGCACGAAGCAGATGCATAAATTCATGTTAATACTGTAAATTTCAAGTAGGATGCTGACTTACTGTGCTTTTGAGTTTTCACTGTTTTGTGCTTGGTGGCTTGTTTTATTTTTAAAGACCCAGAAGATAGTGCAGTAAGCAGACATGTAACTTGGTCATGACTCTTCCTGTTAAAATGTGTAAAGTCAATTACTGAAAGGATAGAGAGAAGCAGCATTTGGGTCCCTGTTTAAATGAGAAGCTTGTAGTTGGTCCCTCCTTAACCAGAACATGTATTCAAATGGAGAAGACCAGGGAATCAGGAGGTTAGTTTTTCTGAAATCCATGTACTGGTTTGTGGAATGACTTAGCTGTATGAAGCTGACTTTTCTTTCATATAAGGATTCATGTGCTACCTTTATAATGTCTATGTAAGACAAGAAGATGAGTTTATTAAGCCTTAGTTTCAAAATTTTTGTGAGTTTATCTTATTGGATCTGGATTCAGGGACATAGTTTTTCTCTTCAGAAAAGTTAATGTGCTTTTTTGAAGCCTTCATGACACTTCAGAGTGGTCTGAGTTTTGCAGAAATTAAAAAAACCAAAACCAAACCTAAAACCTCAAATAAAACAAACCCAAAAAAAAAAACCCCCACAAAACCCCCAACCTACAAACAACAAATAGCACCCAAAACCACCCCAAAACAAAACAAAATTCTCAACAAAAATTCCCAACACAACAAAACCCAGGAAAGACCAACTTGTTTACCTGTGTAAATGTTGTAAGAAATGGCATATACTTTCAGTCTCACCAAGTGTTCTGCACTGGTATAAGACTAGACTAGAAATCTGCTGCTGAAAAATAACTCAGTGTAGATGTTCTAGGAAAGTGTGCTTACCTATTAGCCCTGGGAATAGTGGCCTCAGGTTTTTGATGAATCAGTCACCCTTTGGTTTTTTCTGTCCCTCTTTGCAGGGAGAGCATAATAAGGTTCAGTACAGTGCTAAGTTTGGAATTATTATAAGCTTGCTTTCTTCTTCTTGGTTATGAAACCACTTAATCTTGCAGTGAAAGCAATTAGTGCATACTTGTTTACAGAGGTTTGTAATGCCGAGCTTGCAGCCAGCTAATCTGTTTTTCAGTCTTTGGCCTGGCCTTCTCATCTTGCTAGTAATGAGGAGTGGTTGTAGGTATTTTTAGGGAGCTTGAGTAGTACCTTGCTTTGACTGACCATGCAAACCAGCGACAGGTGCACAGAGTGAGTTTGTTTACATCAGAAGTGGAAAAGCAGTTTGTTTTTCAAAACCATATCTAGAAGCTTTGCTTTTGGCACAAGAAAAGCATAGGACCCAGTTCCCCATAAAAAAAGTGTACTAGGTGATGGTGAGTGATAATTCTGAAATGTTACCTAAAAGTTTGGGAGGTTTTAAAATGCAAATTTACTGCCTTTTTATTGCCAGAACAATGCTGTTTTAAATATGGACTGTGTCAGAATGAGTATTCTAAAGGATTTCATGCTCTACCTTTAAAGTTTGACTTGCGTCTGTCATGATTCACACTGTCAAAATCTGTATCTACTCTTAACCAGTTGAAGTGTTGATTACAAAGCAGTTATCAGTGGATCTTTAGAAATGTTCCATGCTGACAGTTGTAAAAATGGATTCTTTCAACAGGAGTATAGCAGCACTGACTTTAATCTCACTGGCTACATTAATGAACTTTCCTAATCCTCTCAATGCCATGCAGATCTTATGGATCAATATTATTATGGATGGACCTCCAGCTCAAAGGTAAGGAATTACTTTTAACTCCATTGAGTTCTGTAGTCCTTTTATTTCAACAAGGAAAATGGTTGCTCATAAAGGAAACTGTTAAGTGTTAAACTTCAGTGAAATGCTTCTGAAATAGCAAACTTTCTCTGTGAATTTCAATGTTTGAGTGTGGTTCTGTGTTAATTCTATTTAGTTTGCTTTAGTATCTAATGATATGGGGGCAGCAAGGATACCTAAAGATCCATGGATATGCCCATGAAACTTGCGTGCAGGGTTCTGGCTTGCCTCTGGGTTCTTCCTTTGATCCTCTTCACCGCCAAGTAGATGGTGGAGGGAGAGATGGTGAGGAACTAGCATTAAATCCTCTTTTTTTCAACTTAGGAAATCTAATCCTTAAGTTAGAAGCAGTGAATTACTTTTATGATGATAAAAATGTAAAATGTTCTTTTAATTCTAAGCCTTGGGGTAGAGCCTGTGGATAAAGACATTATTCGAAAACCTCCAAGAAATCTGAAGGACAGCATTCTGACCAAAAACCTGATTGTTAAAATACTGGTTTCATCAATAATTATTGTCTGTGGAACTCTGTTTGTCTTCTGGAGAGAGGTATGACAAAAGTGCAAAACTTAGAGCAGTAACAACCTAATTTAAAAGAAGTCATTTTTATACCAGCAGTTGGAATTCAGAATTAATATGAAATTAGTTGTGAGTTTTGGCCATGCTTATTTAATACTAGCATGGTAGAGAGGAAGATTTTCAAAACAGTTGTTGAAATGAAAAATACAGTTTTATTCCCCTATCTCTATTTTTACATAGACTTTTACAGGTTCCAAGTCTACTTTGGAAACTTTGGCCCATAGAAAGTAATTATGCAAATCTGCTAGCCAGATTATTATGAAACAGCCATTTGACTTTGTTTTCCCCATAGAGAAAAATGTTATTTGAACATTTGGTAGTGCATCATGGAATTCTTGCTATTCCATGTGCTTGCATAAATGTTGGTCAGGAGGCCTCATTTAATCATAGCTTGGAATTACAAATTGTTATAAGTTACAGGTGTGTAATATTTGCTGTATGATTTAATAAATCAACTTGGGGCAAGCAAGTTACATTTCCTAGCTAGTAAAACTTATTGCAAAATTATTGCAGTAATTTTGTTTAACTGACTTTGTTTAATTGTGGGGGGTTTAAAGCATGCTAAAGCCATTTCATTTTCTTTTGTTGGCAGTTAAGAGACAATGTAATAACACCTCGAGATACAACCATGACTTTCACCTGTTTCGTATTTTTTGATATGTTCAATGCTTTGAGTTCTAGATCTCAGGTGAGTGATTCATGTTGTCCATGTACACAGTATTAACACAACAATCAGAGTTTTCTTAGAGGGAAGACCTTGCTGTGTTTGTTTCAAGCGTTTACCTGCAGATTCACTTCATGTCTGCTGTTAAGCTCAGAGTTTCATGTGTTTACTGGGTAGGATTTCTTAAATTACAGATAGGTTAGATTACTTCATTTGTTTACATGGTGGTGTCCTGACAAAAGCAAGAAAGCTGTTATTAAGAGCTGAATGTGATGGTCCTTTGTATTGCTGTGTACACTTGGTTGTTTTTTTCTCTTCCTGGAAATTATGTCAGTTTAGCAGCCTTACCAGAATATGAAATTTCTTGAAGGCCTTAGCTTTTATGTTTTGTAATCCTGAACCCACAGTCCAAGGAAAATTTCTGAAACTTTTCTGTATTTTATTATCGGTGTATTTTTTTGTTTTAAGGAAACAAGTCTGAGATTTTGTGATAGTATACATTACTACGTTTACTCTAATTTGCTGTCTACTTTCTGATATGGTAAAGTGTAGGGGAAACCTTTTTCTGATGAACTGTACTTGTGGAAAAGTGAGTTCAATATGCAAGTTGTTGACTATGAAGACAAGACCTGTACTCTATTTACCAGGGAGAAAATGCAATTAGCCTGTTCAAGAACTTGTTCTGGATTATCTAAGAGACCAACAGTAATATTTTACATTTTTCTAAAAGACTGTATGAAAAGAAATTGTAATTTCTTGTCTAGATAATTAAGATTACATGTATGGTGTAACATATTTTTTTACAGACAAAATCAGTGTTTGAGATTGGACTTTGCAGTAACAAAATGTTCTGCTACGCTGTCCTCGGATCTATAATGGGGCAGTTATTGGTCATTTACTTTCCTCCACTTCAGAAGGTTTTCCAAACAGAGAGCCTGAGTGTCTTGGGTAAGAACAGTTCCCTTTTCAAAACTCTGCATTAGGGATTAATTTATAAATGTGTTGGGTGGTGGATCTGTAAGAGCACTTTCTGGCTGTTTGCATACAACAGGAATACAAAGCCTGCTGATACTTTTTGTTTTGTGGGTAGGGTTTTTTCGGGGTTTTGTTTGTTTCATTGTTTTTTGGTTTTTTAATGCTTTTAGATGTTTTCTTTGAGAACCATGATTTAAATGCATATGGTACACAACTGATCAGTGTGTTCCTAAATTTTTAGGTGCTTATTTGTTTGGGAGTTTTTAATATAAATTTTGTTGCAGGCAAAATTATTGACTTTGTAGGTTTTTGAGCAGTATTAATTTAGCTGTTTCATAAGTTTTTTCTCTGAATATAAACACCTTATTTAGAAATCCTGATCCTTTAATACTGGTTGCATTGTCATAGGGTAAATAAACACGAGGATTTAAAAAAGCTATAGATACATAATGCTGTAGGCCTCATTAAGACTTAGATTTGTTGCTTCTGTGGTTTTCTGGAGTTGAATGATTGTAATGAAATACATGTATTTATTGTAGCATAATTTCTGATTATATTAATATTCTTTTTTTGGAATTAAGTGAATTATGTTGCTGAAAATAAAGTTATGAAATACTTTAAAAACTTTTAATATCTTGCCTGTACTTATGGTTTGTGCATAAACTATGCATGTTAATCTTCTGGTCCTGCAAAAAATTGAATCTTGCTTCATTTCTTCTGAACTTTCCCAATGACTGGGAGAAAATTTGAAAGTCTTGTGAGTTGTTCTTTTGTAAGTCTCCCCTCAGCCTTAAATAGCAATTTTAAAGAAGGCTAATTATCTCTTCCAGATTTACTGTTTCTTGTGGGACTCACTTCCTCTGTGTGCATAGTGACTGAGCTAATAAAGAAGTTTGAAAGAAGCAAGGAAAAGATCCAGAAACGTGGAAGTTCTTCTTCATCAACTTCGTCCTTTCTTGATGTATGATGCATATTGCATTCTTGTGTTTGCAAACTTAGCGATTGCTGTCTAAAGATGTTGGAGAAAGCAAAACAATATCTGGAGGATAAAGAAATCCTGAGGGCTTTTGACAAGTCCTTTGTTTCACTGGCTAATGACGAACTTTGTGTTTCAAGACTGTTTAGAATTTAACTTCCAGCTGTGGAAGTAACAAAAGAAATTATGCAACTTTGGTAACATTTTTCCTCAAACATAAATTTACTTTTAAGATTGAATGGTATTGTGGGGGGGAGGGGGCAGGGGTTAATTTAAAGAAAGACCTAAGCCCAAGTCCCATTTTCTGCACTTAAAAGATATAACTGTGTAAAATCCTTCTCTTAGATATATAAATATTTTAGTTTGTTTTTATTTAAAGCATTGTACTATTCTACTTTTATGGTGGTGGGACTTTGCTACTAATACAAGGATAAAAATATTTCAGAGGCATTCCACTGGGTTTAGAGTCTGTCACAAGAGTGCCATATTCTAGCTACTGTATTTATTTACTTTATCCTGCGATGTGTAAGCGGCTCAAGTACCTTGTGCTACAGTTTTTTTGTATCCCAAATTTGGTTTTTTTTGCACAGGATGTGACCGCTGTCGGATCACTGTTTTTCTTTTCTTTTTCTGTGATTGAAAAGCCTATACTGCAATTTGAAGTAAATGTTTGCTTTTCTTATAAGCGTGTCGTCTCTTTGTTTTAAAAGAAACTGTCATTTACACCAAATGAATGAACTTGTTTTGATATAATTGTACATACAGGCTTTGTTTCATGTCTTGTTCCATATTTACTTTAGCTTATGACTGTTAGACCATTTGAGTGGTTATAAGTCAGTAGTTATGGAAATTATTTGTGGTGTACTGAATTAGAAAATTAATGCAATAATCCTCACTGGGCAAAAAAACCCCATCCTCCTCTCAAAGAAGCTTCATTTTCCTTCTTTCTTCCTTCCTTCCTGTTCATTAAAAAACCCTTTTTACTGGTAGGGTAACTTTAAATTTTAACCTACAGAATTTTGGGGTTAGAAAAGTGTTATAATAGGTTTGTGTCTTGATATGTTAAAAGTATTTAAAATATATTACAATGTCTGAATACTCTAATATTCACTAATTGGAAATAGTGTTTTTCCTCAAAATAGTCTTGCCCTGTTGTCATCAGTGTCACCTCATCAGAGAAGAGAGTGTCATCAGTGTCATCTTATCATTCTTTCAGGAAATGGAAGGAGCTATCACCTAAAGAATCTTGAAAAGAGGATGTCTTAAGATCTCTGGGGGGAGTCAAAGACACAGTGGTATCTCTTTCACTTGTAAACATGTGCATGTGCATCTTTCCTCACTGTAGCCTGAAAGTGTGGCAGTGGCATTGGCTCTGGCCCCTGCTGTCACAGTGGTTATCCTGTCATTTGAGGAGGAATTGTCATGAACAGACACTGGGATATTTCTGCACTTGCCATTGTGACTTGCCCCACATGCCGTGCTCGAAAGAGCACTATGAATTTCTCTGCTAATGTTACTTGAATTGTTTTCTTCTTTTTGCCTGTGGGATTCCTAGGCTTTGCCAGGAAATGGGGCTGCAGACAGGGCGAGTGCACACTGAGTCTGCTTTATACATGCAATTCATCCACTGCTCTGCCTGACCCTCAATATGCCCATAATACCTGGACTACCAATATGCTGGAGATGTGACTGTGTAAAGACAAAGATCCCGCAGCTCTTGGCCCTCATCTCTTCCTGGGGTTGTTACCACTGAGCTGGGAGGGCCTGAACAACATGACCTCTTACAGAAATGCTCTCGTGTCTTCTAGTAAAAGTTTCTGATTTACATCAGTTCTGCCTATCAGAAGTTGAATGGATTTGACAGTTGTTGAACAATTACTGTCTTTGGCAAGTGGGGCTGTAGCTGTTCAATATTGTAGTGTGTTCACTATTTCAATACGATTTCAGAACACTTCATTAATAAAATCCTTAGTATTCATGAATAAAGACAGTAAAAGCTGACAGTGCATGCTGCTGAAGAATCTTGAACAGACTTCGATTTTGAGAAAGGACAGCATCTATACCTTTCATGTAGTAAGTCTTAATTTCTGGTTTATATTCTTCCATGGGATTTGACTGCTCTGTGCTCTGCTCTTGGTCTTGGAGTCCCAGAAATCTAGGTAAGTACAGATGAATGCTAAATTGTTGTCTTAGCTTGGAATGTCACTGCCAAGTCTTTAAACAAATGTTATCAAGTGCCCCTTTCCCAGCACAAGTCCCACTTGCTGAGTAAGGTATGTCAGTCTAGACAAGAAATAAAATTTCAGTCTCTTAAGGACAATTTTGCTGTATTGCAGGGTGGACTTCACTGAATGACACTTTAAATATGCCAGAAGTTTTGGTGCTGTGTTTTCCAATGGAAGACAAAATACTAAAAGGTAATAAATCCAGTTCAATGTCATTATATATAAAAATTGCTTGGACTGAATTCCATTGTCATTATTTTGGCTCCTCTTCTGATTCATTACTACCTTACAGTAGGTTTGAGTGATTTTTCTCCAGAGCAGTTGAATCAATAGTGGGAACTTTCCACAAAAATTAAGAGGCATTTCTTACGGGGTCGAAATAGGCAACGACCAAGGAATTTACTTGCTTTTACTGAAGCATGGAATAAACAATGTTTTGGTTTTAATAAGTAAAGGCCCTTTATTTTTTAATTTTTCTACAAAGAAGATGGAAGACCTATAATGAGTCAAAAAGGAAAACTGTAGCACTTTAAATTCTGCATGGTAACTCTAGAATCAGTAATTATTTTCTTCAGCCTACAGGACTGGGTTTTGCAATGAGGTGTGTGTCGTATCATCAGCAATAAAGAATGGCTGAGTCCTGCATTGAGAACACATTTCCACTACAGTAATTCCTAATCATTGAGTCAGTGTTCCTAAAGGTATTCTCAAAATGCCATGTGGTCATAGCAGTGTTTTTATCCAGAAGTGGAGTATTTGACCTTATTCAGTCTTCTGATTATCTAATTGAAGATACCACTTCTTATCAAGTCTCAAGAATTTTTACAAACTCCAGCAGTTTTCTGATATGGCATTCAGAGTAAATTAAGAGCTCTCTTCTCACCAGCACTAGCAAAGTGGAATCAAACATGCCTGTATTTTCATATTTAAGACTTATTTTACATGTGACTATTTCTGATGATTAAAAACTCTAGGGAATTACAAGCTTGGAAAAATAAAACATATGGGATCATAATGGAGAAGAGGATGATTTGACAATCAAGACTTTCAGTTTCAGTTAGTAAAATCAGTAACTTTAAATTTAACCCCTTTCAACTTTTAAATAAAAGTCATCTGATGGAAATAGGCTGCTGTACGTAGAAGCCTATTGAGGAAATGGGTTGTGAAGTCCTGGCTTGTGGTGTGGTTGGGTGTATGTGCCATCTGCTGGTAGTTCAGTAAGTAGCAGCTTTCGTACGGGAAAAAATGTTAAATCTTGCTATGACAGGCTGTATCTCAAAACTAGAGTTCTCATTAATATAACACCTTATAGATCTATTCTCGCTGACTATATTAGGGCAGTATCAAGACTCACCTGTATGGTATAGGACATCTTTCCTCTAAATCCCAAGATACGGTGAGTTACTTCCATGGGAAGAGAGGTGATAGGGAGCATAAGCAGGACTGAAAACTTGAGCACACAATGCAGGAATCAAGCTTGAATTCTGGTAAGTTATGGGCAAAACTTTGATGATTAGAGGCGGAAATCATGATTTTTCTAAATGCAAGGAAAGGTATGTGGATTCTTGAGAAGAAAAAACCCAAATGTAACTGTATTTTACATGGGGAGGACACTGGAAAACCAATAGTTTTGTAAGAAAAGCATTTATGTAAATTGACTATGCTGGAAAGTTTGCTAATGCAAAGCACTGAGAAATACTGATGATGTAGGATTTAAAAAAAATTATAAGTTGGTTTTCAGTATTACCATGTTGATAGCAAGGGTTTATCAAGTAATTAGTGTACATAGGGGAAGTCAATACAGGTCTGGCTTTTAGTATAGCCATTGTAGAAAGAATAGTAAGAATGACAACAGCTTGTTAATAGCAGAGGATTGCACACAATTACTGTGAGAACTACTCAGAATTAGCAAACCTGTAGGAACTTCCTCCCATGTGACAGCTTTGTATGTGCACCTAACTCCTCCTTTAAACACATCACAGGGAGAAGGTGGAGAAATAAAATCTGAATTTCTCCCTGAGTATCAAGAGAACCTATAATACTGCAAGAACAACTTACTCAGTTGTCACTAAGTAAAGCTGCCTCTCCCTGCAAGTACAAGTACTCTACCAGTAAAGACTGATTTTATAGTATTTTTAAATTGTCAATTTCCATTTTAATCTCAACTGTTAGACTGCGACCACTGTGTTCCTCAAACACAAACTTTAAAATTGGATTTTTTTTAAATGGAAAGTGTTCAGGGAGATGAGGCAGAGCCAAGTATGAATGTTCAGGAAAAGAATTCCTCTAAAATAGTCCTGCTTTGAAATAGTGAACAACTTTGCTCTCACTTTCAATTAGACTTATACCTCTAAAGAAAAACAAAACACCACAACTTTTGTACAGCATTTCTTTTATACAAACATAAGTTACAAAAATGTAAATTTAAAAAATCCCCTGAAGCAAGATTTTTGGTAAAGATTCAATCAGGAACTTGTGTGAAAACAGTTGAGCAAATTCCAATACAGTCACATATTTTAATGTTGCTTCTTTCATCAGCATGGCATTAGGTATTATTACAAGAATAATGCTTTCAGTCATCCACTTGCAGTGATGCAAACCTATTAGCATTGCATAAATGCTGAGTTTCTGGCACAGCACACCGGATGGCTGTTTTTTTCTTATTAGATGCTTTCCTCTTTTTGCAGGACTCTGATCTGGTCTTGGTCATCTTCTGAAAGAAGTCTGGAGATACAGTTGACTCCACTGTCTTTAACAAAACCAGATAAAGCTGAGACATTTTTGGAGATAAAATAAACAGATTTTCCACTGGAGGTGCTGATTTAAGCTCTTGATACAGTCTGTGCACAAGGGTGCCAGTGTAAAGCCTGCTCAAAAGAAGGAATCTGCATTTAGAATTGCACCTCAACAGGACAAGTAAAGAGACATGTTGCTTAATGACAAGAACATAACAGTATCCAACAGTCAACTTCTAAGGGACATCCATGCTAAGAGTATTTTTCTTTGTAATTCCTTTAAAGAAGGGAGTTTTAATGTAGCACTGGCCAAAGGAGTTTGATGGAGAAAATGAAACATGTTAGCACATTCCATCAGGGGCTTGTGTGGAAAGCAGATCTCTGAAAAAACTTACCTACTTAGGTCTGGCTCAGAGAGAGGAGTACCAAGTAGCTGGTTGAGATACAGTCCCATCTGAAGACAGCACTGCCACTGGCAAAAACTGTGTGCAGCATCTAAATCAAAGTCGTTATTTTGCAATTTCTTTTCCTTCCATTTTAGAAATTCGTTATATGCAACACTGTCATCTTCAGCAGGTAGAACTGTGGGGTCTAGGTTATAAATAAAAAATAACATGGAAATAAATGTTCTGTGAACAGTACAAAAGATACCTGCAATCTATAGTCTTCAAACCCCTGATTCTACCTGAAAGGAGGGCGTAGCCAGGTGGGGTGGTCTCTTCTCCCAGGTAACAATCAATAGGGCAAGGAGAAATGGCCTTTAAGTTGCACCAGAGGAGGTCTGGGTTGGACATTAGGAGGAATTTCTTCACAGAAGAGGTGATTATTCACTGGAATGGGCTGCCCAAGGAGGAGGTGGAGTCATTGTCACTGGAGGTGTTTAAGGAAACACTGGACATGGAACTCAGAGCCGTGGTCTGATTGACACAGTTGGTGTTTGTTCAGTCATGGGCTGAACTCCGTGATCTTAGAGGTCTTTTCCAACCTGATTGATTCTGTGTGATCAAATCCAAACAAGCTTTCCATCTCACTACAACCCACTTGGAAACCTTGTTAGTCTGGTTTCCATAAACCAGAACCTAAAGAAACTCTATAACCCTGGCATGCATCGTCTTTGCCATCAAATGAAGGACTCCTGGAGGAAATGGCCATAACCCTAACAGGTATAAATATTAATGAAGCAATTTCTGTGAGTATTTAATACTTTCAAATTTGCAATGCATAGGCAGAAAAAGTGTGCCTGGGCAACTCAGTATTTTTAAGTACAAACGATTTTAGAAAAACTCAAGAAGAAAAAAATACTGGAATGCTTCAATAGTAGTTTTTTGATGCCTAAGTATATTAAGGTTATTTTTTGTAACTTTTATATCTAAATTAATATTTCAGTCATAAAGAAACCACTTATAACTGCACATTAATATTTTAAAAGGTGGCAAAATACTGTTTTACCTATATAAAATGTTAAATTGATGGTTAGCACTTTTTCTTTGTGCATATCAATGCAAAGAGTGTGACACCTCATGATACAGTGTAAATCAATCCTAATTCCTCTAAATTTGGACAACTCACCGTAAGTGTGGGAAAATGAATTATGGTCTGGATTTTTGGAGGCGCTGAATACCTAAAATTGTATTCCTTGGAGACATACCTGGATCATCAGTTATCCTCTGCAGTTCTCCAGAAACTATCATTAGAAGGAGAGCCTTTACTTTGTTCATCTTAACTTTTGGTTCTGAACAACGTATCCAGTAACATGTTACAGCAATAGGGAGTTGTAAGTGACTTGGGATAGGTTCTAGGAAACTCATTTTCACTCCCAGAGTCTCCAGCAAAAGCATCTGACGGCATGATATGGGCACCTGAAAATAAATTTAAAAATTGGAGGTAAGAGACTTGATTTGTTGTGAACAATTTCTAAAAGGCAAATAAGTTCCTGGTTACACTAGTTAGCACTTGAGGTTTTTGAAAAAAAATTATTTCAATTTCATAGATATTCTGAACAGGAAACTACTTAAAACTTTAAAAATGACACAGTTAAATGTCAGGTAGAAAGATAAAAGTAATTAATTCCTAGCACACGTTCCCTCTTTGCTGTGCCATTTAAATTCCAGAAAGTGGTGTTATAAACTTTGTCCATAACTTCATGCATGCAGAATTGCAGCAGGCTGTTCAGCTGCCATTTAAGTGCTTTGTAAACCTTGATTAGGACTGTTTTGCCTACTCTTAGGCAGACATGCCCATAGTAGAAGAGAAACTGAAGTCAGTGTTGCCTAGAGGACTTTAAACGCAGAACATTTCTTCTTCTAACCTTTTGTTCAATTGATAATTCCCATATATTTACTAAGGCAAATTGTTGTAGTAGCGAAGCTCAAATTCATTAAACAAACAGCACACACACCAAGGTTGAAGTAAGGTGTCATTAATGTCTCAACCTGAAACATGATTTCTCAAACTCTTAAGTGTTGCACAGTGTTTAAAAGGTGTGTACCAACAACCTATGTAAAGTAACCTGTCCTTCGGACCCATAGCTATCTGTAGCATTTAATGGGTGTAGCAGTGATAGATTCGGTTGCTTTACAAAGTAGCCACCAGCGAGTGACAAAAACATTCAGCACTGCCCGCACAGAGAAATGTGTTAACAGTCGATCTGAACGCCAGAATGGATAGAGCACATGCCTTAAAAATGCAGAATTAAAAGATGTGGTTTGTATTTGTAGATGTTGCAGAAATTACTGCATACAAAGCCTTAGTTATGCAACTTCGCGAATGGGAGATTACTTCCCATTATGGCAAGAGTTACAGTCTTAATCATTAGAATTTACATAGAAGTGCTACAATGGTGACTGGAACTAACCAAGTGCAACTTTCCTGTGTTTTTCAGGCGCCGTTCTGCTCTGTCTGGCAAGCAGCAGAGGTTCACGTTAGCAGGAGCATACTTGGGGCAGGTAAAGCTGATGGGCAGCTGCAACATTCACACGTGAAATAATGACTTCTAGCAAAAAGGCACGGGTCAGATTTTGTTTCAGAACACTGCTCTGAAACATTCCACAATTTGATCAAATACACATTAGGTTTTGTAGTGTTAAAACTGGACTTCCCTAAATTACATGAAACTGAGTTCCTTCCCATAAAAAGCAAATATAAGTGTAACGAAATACATAGGATGAAATAAGGGCTTCGAATGGAAAATGCAGGGAGTATTGCATGTACACACTACAACTTCTCATATCATTTCTCTTGGTACACTTGGAGGGGGGCAGGAAGGAAAGGAGATGACGACAACCTGATGTAGCTTCTTAAATATCACAGGTACCTCTGTATTAAGTAGTTACTTACTGAGGCGGCTTAGTTCAGCCATCACATTTAGCGGCCAGCTGGCAAACGTGAGTCCCAACTATTTTTGTGTCACTCGTGAAACACTGTTAACTGTGATCTGTCGTGACAACCATTTACCTCCATTAACTTGTCCAAAGGAAAACGATCATCACAAAAATCTGGGGGTAGGCTTGCTGCTTGAACAAATGTTTTTTTAACTGTCTTTTGGCATCTGTCAAATTCACATACAATGGGCAGCTCGTTGGTCTGCTTACTTGAAGAAGCATCTTCAGTACCGTGAGATACTCTCAGAAGCAGTCCGTAGATAAGTTGTCGGATGGGCAAAGCTGTGCTATGAGCACTGGGTCTCTGCATGTTCTCCACCTGAACGCGGAGGAAGGTACTTCTAAGTATCAGGGCATTGATGATGAACGGGGCCAGCTTACCTTTTGCAAAAGCATCAAGCACCCACTCTGGTACGTCTGCTTTCCTGGCAGCCTCGCATTCATAGGTCCCATTCTGAAAGAAGTCCTCAAGATTCACGTCAGACGGAGCATAGTCCTCCATTGAAGTGCACAGAAGTTCCCGTATTTCTTCCCTCTGGTGTTTCTTAAGGTATTTCAGCACATTGTCGACGGCCTCGGCGGGCTCCGCAAACTGCGCCAGCCAGTTCAGCAGTCCCTGCAGGCGGACGTGCTTCCCGCCCTTCCCCGCCGCGCAGCCCCGCGGCAGGCGCACCTTGCTGAAGAACGCCTCCAGCGCTTCCAGGCCGATGTAGTCGTTCCCGTTCATGACGGCAAAGAGCGGGAGCAGGCCCTTGCTCAGGTGCCCGAAGTGCCTGCAGAACCTCTCCGCGGAGAAGCAGCGCGCGGGCACGTAGCATCCCTGCGGCCCGGCGGCGCGCACGCTCCGCCACTGGAAGTGGGACAGCGGGCAGTACCCGCCGGCCAGGTCGAACACGCAGAAGTCGCTGTCGAGGGAGAGGACGGGGCAGCCCCAGCGGTTGGCCAGCCCGGCGATCTCCCGGTCGGCCTCGGCGAAGCACTGCACGAAGGGCACGCCGAGCCGGCCCAGCGCCTGCACGAAGGCCTCGCGGGTCAGCAGCGGTACCAGGCAGCCGCCGGCGCCGCGGGACAGCCCGTGGGCCGCCCGCAGCTGCTCGGCGGCGCGGCCCCGCAGCGTGGGCAGCTTCCTGTCCTCGGCGCCGCGCCCGCCGTCCAGCACCACGAAGGGCGCGATGCCGCAAGCCCGCAGGACGCCGAAGAAGT
>VZRS01010457.1:0-16929 GCA_013398055.1 Ifrita kowaldi | reverse complement strand
AGGAAAGGGACTGGGGGAAGCTCCTGTTCCTCATGGAAGGGGATAGTCCCATTCCCATCCCGCTCCATGACCAGCCCTTGCAGCGTCCGCTCCTCCGTCAGAGGCATTGAGAGTTGTCCATCTGCTCCTAAATTATTTCAGTTCCTATTCCTTGGAACTGAGAGCATCCCAGATTTTTCTTTATTCCACGTCCATTCCACGCTGAAGGATCTATTTTTCCCTCCAGCATTCCCAAACCCACTTTTTAAAAGGAGGCATTGTCCAATTCTCGCTCCAACACCTCCATCCCCAAGAACTGGGCTTCCCTGGTGCCTCCATCACCTTCCTTGTTTATCCTGGGAGGAAAACTCCGGCCCTGCTCCCCCGGGAACACCAGGGAAACACCTGAAATTTCATTTCCTGGGATTCTCCACTGGGTCTTGCTCCGGTTCCCATTTCAGGAACGTCCCAGACTCCTGGCAGTGGAGGGACATGGCCCTGTAGCTCTGCCCACGGATCCCACTGGGAGCTGCTTCCCATGGATTTGTGCTTGGAGACTCCGAACCCAAAACACCTTTTTGGCCCAAAATTCCCTGGTTTGGGTCATTGAGGGGGATTGGGGATTAGGGATAAGGGCATGAAAAGTGAGGCATTCCCAAGCAGAACTCCTGCACCTCCCAACGCCAGCGGTGGAGATGTTGGGTTGGAGAATCCCAATCCTCCCGAAAGTCATCTGGAGACTTTCTAAGTAGACTTTACGCCTCTTCCCCATCCACATGGTATAAAGGAGGGTCTTTCCATGTGAAAATCCCTGTGGATTGAGAAGTGGAGCCTCGGCGGTGCCAGGGAGATTTTTTTTTCTTGCTTTCCACGTGAGGAATGTGGGGAGGACAGGAGGGATATGGAATTGCACAAGCTATCAATCCAATGCTAGGGTGAAGAAGACAAGTTATCCTGAGTGGAGACAACGAAAAAGGGGAAATTCATATTGGGATTAGAGCCATGGAGGAGGTGCTGGATGGAGCAAGAGCCGAGGAGAACTTCTCCACGGTCCCGTTTGTCCCACACACCTTTCTTTGGGATTCCATTTGCATCTTTCCATCATTTTCAAGGTGGGGATCACCTTGAAAACCACCTAATCCAACTTGTCTGCCTGGATTTGGGATCAAGTCCAGGCTGGACAAGGATGTGCCGCACCGTTCCAGCTGCCTCAGGAATGATGGGAGCGCAAAGCAAATGCTCCTGGTGGGATTCCAGTTTGTTTTCCTTCTGGGAATCACAGACCACCAGGCTGCAGGGGAGTCAGAGGCATGGGATGCCACTAGATTCCTTGGAAAATCTGTTTTTCTTTGTACCATGGCTGGATCCTGCTTAGGGAATGAGATCCCTGTGCAAATCCCAGGACGTGAGCACCCAGGAGGCTCCAGGATCATCCACTGCATCCCTAAATATCCCAGGGAAAGCAGGGAGCTGATTCCAAGGCTCTGCAGGATCCCACACACAATCTGTTCCCGTTTCCCTTCTTCCTCCCTCCAGAGCTATTTCTCCCAAATGTCATTTTTATCTCTCTCCAGCTACTAGGTGGGAAGCTGGGAATTTCCATATGGATTCCAACAGAAAAAATATTCCAAAGCTTCCAGGAATGCATCAGCATCCTACCTGCTGCTGGTGATGGTCTGATCCAGGATTTGGATTTGGATTTGGATTTGGATGGAGTTCCCACAAAATCCACGCCCAAAGTGTGGGGAACGTTCCATGTGCTGTGGAACAGGATGCAGGATTTTCAGGGATCTGGGAAGCATGGGGGAAGGAAAGAATGTTCTGATCCAGGGGGATTGGTTCTGGATGGAGATCCCACAAAAATCGGTGCTCAAAGTGTGGGATTTGGGAAAGCTCTGGCTGTAGGACGGGATCTGGAGAGGGAAGATCCATGAGAGAGGATCTGTGGGGTCTTTTTGTTTTTTCCATGGTTTTCTCCAAATCGAAGCTGATCTGCAGCTCTGGGACAAAACTCCGGGAATGGGAATAGGGAAAATTTTTCTCCTTGGAAAGAATTTTGTCCTGTGCTTTTGCAGATCCCGCCGGTGGCTCTTTCACTCGCCAGTGCCCGAATTTCATGGGATTCGGATTTACTGGTGGTGTTATGAGCTGCTCTGGATCTAGGATCAAGAATCTTGCTGAAGGGGGATTTTTCCTTAGAATTCCAAATATTTTGTGGCTAATTGCAGCTCACTTCTGTGTTCCCAGGAATATACCTGCCCCCGCTGTGAGTCTGGCTTCGTCGAGGAAGTCACTGATGATTCCAGGTACCATAGAATCCAGGGATATCCAATATCCAGGCATGTGGAGAGACAATGGATCAAGTACTAAGGATATTTAGTGTGAAAAATGCCATTTTAGCTCTTTTTTTCCCCACTTTTTGCTTTGTTTTTACACCTTTTGGGGTTCCTTTTTTACACTTTTTTTTTTAAATGCCCTTTTCCCTGTTCTTTTATGTATTTTTCCCCCTTTTCAGGTTTTTGGGTGGGTTTTTTTGGGTTTTGTTTTGTTTTGTTTTGTTTCTAAAAGGAAAGCCTTTTTTGGTCTTCTTGATATTTTCACCCATTTTGGTATTTTTTTACCCCCTTTTTTTTTTACCCTTTTTAGTATTTAGAAAAAAACCCCTTTTTACTATTTTTGGTCTTTGCTCTTTTTTGGTTTTTGGGGCTTTTTTTGCCTTTTTTGGGGTTTTTTTTTCACCCATTGTGGAGGATTTCTGGAAAAAAAGGGGGGATTTTGAGAATGGGCCCGGCCCTCACTCTTCGTTTTTTTCCCAGTTTTTTCGACGGCAGCGCCCTGGACGACAGCCCCTCCTCGCAGTTCGCAGAGGTGAGTTTTCCTGCTTTTCCCAATTTTCTTGAGGCGTCTTCTCCGGCAGTTCCTTTTCCTGAGAGTTTTCGGGAGACTGAAAATTGGCATTGGGACCCATCAGGGATGGGCACGACAGGAAAAGGAGGATTCAGGAAAGAGCCTTGCCCCAGCGCTGGCAGATCCCGGGATTTGTGTGGAGATGCTCAGCCAGGCGAGGAGGTATTCACTGTCTCTCCCTGCCTCCAGATTTTCCAGAATCCATCAATTATAAAGTCCAAACTTGTAGGAAATCCACTCAATCCTGGGCCAGAAATGGGGTCACCAAACAGCCGGAATTCCAATCTGCATCCTTCCTGTTTGCTTCCATGCTCCAAGCATCCAGCTGGGTCACTCCCCCTCTTCATCTGGATCCGTTTGTCTCCTGACCCAAATTATTGCTCCACTATCACCTCGTATCCCAGAAATTCCCGAGTTTCAGGGAGATCCTGATCCCGTCTTCGCGCCCGTGGAGCTTTGCGCTCCATAAATTAAATTGTATTTGGGGATGAATAATAACTGGAAGTTTTCCCCACGGTGTGGTTGCAGGCAAAGCTGCCATCAGAGCAGCAGGAGAACAGGAATGTTTATACACTGGTTTTTATTCCTTAATCCAAATGGATTTGTGGGAGAGGGTCTCTGCAGGGTCTCCAGGCTCTGGCTCTGAATTCCTGGGGGTTTTCCTGCACCCCTGCAGTGGTGTAGCAAGGAGATCCATGCATCACTCCCTGCTTACCCTCAGAGAGGCTGCGGGAGAGGAATTGGGTAAATCAGGGAGCAGGTTGAATTTAGCACCACAGGATCCACTGCCGGGGCAGGGAATGGCATTATCCACGTGGACAGTTCCCACAAAACAGCAGTATGAGGGGCACAGGATTGGGTGACACCTTGAGATGCTCCTGGGGACGCCACAGGGATATGGATACCATCCTTCCATCCTTTCACATCTATATCCTCCCCACGGCTGTAAGGTCCCCGAGTGATCCTATGGATTTGGGAGTGTCCAGTATTATTCCACCTCAAATTTCAGCCGTTGGAGAGAGGGAGAGACCAACCCCACAGCTTCCAGATTTATCGGGATCCGTGTGAAGCGGGGAGTTGCACCGGGGGTGTTGCAGTAGCTCTGGATCCACTTGGGCTGTAATTAAGCCTTTTTGCCAGACTTTTTTTCCCGGCATCCATGACAACTATGGGAATGTGCTCCGGTGAAGTGGACTTTGCTGCCTCCGCGTTCCTGCTGGGATGAGCACCAGAGCTGAGTGGGGTCATGTCTCCCGTCTTCCCCCTCTCCACAGCTTTGGGACCACTTGGACCACACAATGTTCTTCCCGGATTTCCGGCCGTTCCTGAGCAGCAGCTCTCTGGATCCGGAGAGCCGGGACACGGAGAGGGGCTCCCCGGCCGAGCTCTGGGGGCCCAGTCGCCCCCCACGGCTGCCGATGCCTCGGAGGTACCGATCTCGTGGCAGCTCCCGCCCAGATCGCTCGCCCGCCATTGAGGGGTGAGTGTCTTCTCCAGGGAAAACAGGAGGTTTGGGGAGAAACCCGGGAAAATGGGATCCTGGCAATTCCTGTCAGCCCCCTTAGCACAATTCTGAGTCATTGTCCCTGTCCCGCTGCCTGGGCATTCTCAGCGCTCGGATCTTGGGAGGAGTTCCCATCCCTAGTTCCTTTGCGTTCTCCCTCCCTTTTGGGGCTTTATCCAGGAAATTTGCAGCTATGAGCCCTGTATCCATGGGAACAGGATTCCCTGTTTTACTGCCTATTCCTTCTGCCACAATTTATTTATTTATGTAGCTCGTTCTTTCCATGTTTTTCCCTGGTTTTCCCTGTCCCAGTACCAACTCTTCCATTGGAACTCGAGGCATTCCCACTTCTCCCACCCTGGGGTGAGCTTGCATCCCTAATTACTTCCTGTTCTCTCTCCATTTTGTACCTTTATCCAGGGATTTTCACAGTCATGAGCCATGCAGCCAGGCATCTGTAGAGCAGGAATTCCTGGTTTTCCTGCCCATCCTTTCTTCCACCATTTATTTACTTACTTAACTTGTTCTTCCCATGTTTTTTTCTTCCCATGTTTTTTCCTTCCCATGCCTCCCTTTTTTAGGATAATCCAGCAGATCTTTGCTGGGTTTTTTGCCAACTCAGCTGTTCCTGGCTCCCAACATCCCTTTTCCTGGTGAGTAAAAACCTGCATTACCCCAGATCCTACCAGTAACTACCAGTAACCCGGCACCTAGGGGCTGGTTTGGGACTGGGAGTAATTCCTGGACTGTCCCATTGGCAGGAGCGGGATGCTGCACTCCAATCCTGGGGATTATGCGTGGGGACAGAGCGGCCTTGATGCTATCGTCACCCAGGTGAGGGGCACCTGTGCCGGGGTGCAGATCCAGTGCCAGATCCCTGCTCCTGAGCATGGGATTTTTCCCTCTCCACAGCTCCTGGGACAGCTGGAAAACACGGGACCGCCGCCGGCAGACAAGGAGAAGATCTCATCGCTCCCGACGGTGCCGGTGACGCAGGAACAAGTTGGTGGGTGACTCCATCCCCGGATCCAATGGCTCTTGGATCCTGGTGTTTGACATCCTGAGCTCCCCCATTCCTGCTTTGTTCCCCCTGAAACTGGGCTGGAAACTGTCAGCTCCCAAGCTTTGCTGCTGCCGTCTCTGGTGTTCAGTTCTCCCAGGAGTCTTGGAGCTCCACCATTCTCCAGAGTGTTTAGGGAGTCCTGGAATGTGCTGTTCTGACTCTTCCCACCCCCATGATGGTTTTCCCATCCCAAATCCCTGTTTGTGCTCTTGACTCCCTTCTTCCCTTTCAAACTGGCTCTCAACATACTCTGCTCTGGAAATGTCATGGAAAACTGCCAGCAGGGACCTGGGAGTGTCTCGGAACAATATCCTGGCTTTGCAATTAAAAACCACGTGAATTTTTCACCCCAAGGATCCCTCCCCCTCCCAGCTGCTCCGTTACCAGAACCCTACCCCTCCATTATGGTTGAACCAGACAGTTCTGCGCAGGATATTTTTATCCCGCGGTTTTACACACCACTCTGTCCTCCTCTTCTCTGGGAAGCCAAGGCCTAACTGGAATTTCATGTGTCTGAGCCCACGGAGCCCGAGCAGGCTAGGAATTGTGAAATCTTGGAATGTCAAAGTCGGACGGGACCCTCGGGATTGCCGAGGGAGCTCAGCTCCTGGCGGCGTCCGTGTCAGCATCACGAGCTTGGAACAGTGGGAGAGGGAGTGGGATTTCAGCCACCTCCCATGGCTGGTGACACCCGGCATCGGGATCATCAACCCATATTCCAGGCTGGGAAATTGTGGCAGGAATCCAAACATCCTGACTTTGATTTTTTTTGTTGTTGTTGTTGATGGCGATGTATGGAGAACACATCCCTGGGGGTTGTGTGTGGATGGATGGATCCCAGCTGGTGGAGCTCAGAGCTCATGTTCCCACCAGGGATTCTTTGTTCCCTGGATGCTCCATCCTCTGTGGGTTGTATCCTAGTTTGCAAATTCTGACGCTCATGTTCCTAGTGGGATTTCATTGATCCCTGGACGCTCCATCCTCAGAGGATTTTGTGTGGATGGAAGGATCCTGGCTTGTTTCTGGCGGGAATTCCTTGGTCCCTGGATGTTCCGGACCCTACACAAACGATCTGTAAATCCCAGAGCTCCTGTTGCTGTTGTGGGATCTCCTTGGTCCCTGGGCACCCCATTCCCAGTAGACCCTACACAAATGAGTCTCAAATACCAAAGCCTTTATTCCTGTCCTGCTGACCTGCGATTCCCTGTTTTCCGCAGACACAGGGCTGGAATGCCCGGTGTGCAAGGAGGATTACGCCGTGGCAGAGCAGGTCCGGCAGCTCCCCTGCAATCATGTCTTCCACAGCAGCTGCATCGTGCCCTGGCTGGAGCTGGTAAGATCCCAGAAAACCCACGTATCCCATGGGATAATCCCCCAGGATAACGGCTCTGTGTTCCCCGCAGCACGATACATGTCCCGTCTGCAGGAAGAGCCTAAAGGGGGAAGATTCCACTCGGCAGATGCCGAATCCTGATGCTTCCGACAGCCCAGTGCAGGAGCGATGGACTTTCTGACCCTTCTGGACGGTTCTGAAGCGTTCCAGAGGGTTCCAGAGGCCGGAGCATCCCCGCTCGAGGTGTACATTGTCTGAGAATTCCAACAAACCCCCCCGAGTAGCAGGAATTAGGGGGCCCACCCCGTGGGATTATGGCACCAAGCGCTCTTCTCCCGGGAATTTATCCTTCCGCTCCATGGAATTGCCTCGTTAGTCCTAAATTGGGAATTTGGGGAGTGATTTGATTTCATTTTATATCAGAAAAGGTTTTTTTCCAGTGGGGCCGCCCGGTCCGGAGAGGGGTTCCAAGTCCCTCACAGCCTTCCCTGGAAAAAGGTTGGGATAAAAAAGGGGATTTGTGGGATCTTCCTGCACTCCAGGAGATTGGAATTGTATCCACGAGGGATTTTATTGCCCCGTTTTGGATGGAATACTTGGGGTCTATAAAATCATGGCAGGTGGAAGAAGGAATGTAATGGAGCCCTTCCTGAGGGGGGTTGGACCCTCAGGAGTCCCCGGGGCCCTGGAAAGGCTCTGGGAATGCTCTGGTATCGGGAATGCGCCGAGCAGGATTTTGTCTCATCCTGGACTGTTTTTGGGGTTGATTCAGGTTTTTCTGACCCTTTCCCACATGCCTGTGGCCCCAGGTGTGTCCAAACCTCCCTCCACCCCCACAAGTCATTCCAGTCATTCCATACGGACCACGTTGCTTATCCCTTGGGAATCCCCCCACCATCCCCCATAACTTAAGGAAACTCTTTATTTTTGCTGATTCTTTGGTTATGTTGAGAATTTTTTCCCAGTTCTGTGACTTTTATCCAGGTCTGAATCCTGGGAGTTATCCTCATACTCGTGGTATCTACTGACTGCCCTAGGGGAACATTGTGACCCCCATCCCTGGTAGGGGGGCATTCCCAAACTCCTTGGGCTCAGTGGCTCAGTGACATCCACATGGATTTAATTCCTGATTTTCTTTGCTCTTCCGTCCAATAAAGGCCTTTCTCAAGGAATTCCCCTTCCCAAGTCATCCTTGGAGCTAGAAAAGGGAGGCAGGAGCTGGGGTTCTCCTGGGTGGGGGGCAGAAATGAGCTCGGCAAAACCTTTTGGGGAAGGAAAACCCTGATTTGCAGGATTTGTCTCCTAGGGAGGATATCCAAACACCTCCCGCTTTGTTGGGACACATTGTCCCTGTCCTCCCTCCCTGCTCTGCTGGAAGCTATTCTGGACACAGGGACACCCCAGTCCTGGGGCAGGAGTTGGGACAGGACTGTGGATTCACAGAGATTGGGAAAATCCAGCCAGATCCTGGGTTTATCCCAGTGCTTTTCCCTGTTATCCAGCATGTCCAGCTCCCCTGATGGGGATTTCTGGGGGTTCACACCCACGCACTTCCTGTTTCCACTTCTTCCCTCTTCCACATAGTGCTGAAAATCAGGAGTTTGTTCCCTGTGGTCCTGGATTTAACCTGGATTTAGGTCTGGAGCCAGTGGGGGCTGGGATTTGGATCTCCCCCATCCCCTCCGTGTTGTATTTGGGATCAATCCGGAAGTTTTTCCCTGGATAAAGAAGCATTCTTATTCCCAGACAATCTGCGTGCACAGGGGATGCAGGACACGGCAGTACCACAGGCTGGAGCTTTATTGCTGGAGCTGCTCCATTCGTGCTCATTCCCACTTTTCCCACTTCCACATGTTCCCCCAGATCCTCTGGCTCCACCCTCGGGCCACCAGCCTCACTTGCTCATCCCTCTGCCTGCCCAGGAGTCCCGAGCCCCGGGATGGCCCTGGAATGTGTCCCGGGAGGTTCCGGGATGTCCTCCCGCGGCAGAGCTGCCACCTCAGTGCTCCTCGTCCTCCTCCTCCCGGGAGGGCTTCCGGTGGGAGAAGAATCCCAGCTGGGGGCAAGGGGGGAAGAGGAAGGATTGGGGGAATGATAATGTCCTCCCTCGGGGCACTGACACCTCCCTCCCGGGATGGCATTATGACCTTCTGAAGGTGACACTGTGACCCTCCCCCAGGGTGCTATCATGACCCTCCCCAGGTGCCATCATGACCCACCCCCCCCGGGTGGCATCACACCCCCNTGGACAGAGACTCCCCCGCTGCGCTCCAGCCTCCCCAGGCGGCAGCTCAGCTCCTGGCACCAGGTGTTGGAACAGTCCTGGGGGGCAAAAATTTGGGGGGGAGTGGTGGGGATCTCCCCGAACCCTCCAAATCCCCGGGGGGGGTGGGGAGGGTGGTGGACGCAAAGATCCCTACCAGCCTGTCCACGTGCAGCAGGTCTTCAGGGGGCACCGGGACCACCTGTGTCCCCTCAGGGGGGGGCTGCAGCACACAAGTGGCCTGAGGAGGGAGAGAGGGGGTTCAAAGGGAGGGCACAGGGACCCCCCTGGAGCCCTCTTAAGTGTCCCCCATACTCACATTGTCAGCCAGGACATGGGTGACAGAAAGGATGGTGGCCTGGCGGTGGCCCAGAGCTGGTAGGGCCATGTGTAGGGTGACGTTCTGGATGGGGTAGCACCCAAAATTCTGCACCTGGAGGGGCGTACGATGAGCCAGGGCTCCCCTGGGCCTCGCTCCCCGGGCCCTCATCATCTCACCTTGACCATGGTGGTGAACTCGGGGCCAGAGCTGTGGGTGAAGGTGCCAAGGGGATGAACCTCGTAGCGATGCAGGTTGGTATTACTGGGGGGGGCACACAGGAGGGTCACATCGTGTGTGTCCCCCTCCATGACCCCCCCGCTCTGCCTCATGTTCTCCCAGCCCCACCTGGACAGGAACAGGTCAGGCTCATAGCGGATGGGGACAGAAAGCTTGACGACATTGTCCTCTGGTGTAGCCTCGGTGCTGTCACTGGACAGGGAGGACATTCGGGAGGATCCCCCGACTCCACCCACACTCCCGGGGTGCGGCCCCTCCCCCGAGGGTTCAGCGCTCCCCCCACACCCCTACCTGGTGGCCTGGAGCATGACTTCGGCATGGTCCAGAAGGATGGAGCAGCTGAACTCCAGCTCCAGGGTGAAGTACACCTGGGGGGGCTCAGACAGGTGTGGTGGGGGTTTGGGGGGGTCCCAAGGGGCTCAGGGGGTCTCAGGGGTCCTACCTTGGCCTGTGAGCGGAAGACAGGGTACCCGACACTGCAGCGCTGGCGGTGGCCCCCCAGTGCTGAGCACTCCAACTTCACCGTGCTGGGATCCTGCAAGGGGGACACGATGGGGGCCAGGACATGGAGTTGGGGAACTTGGGGCACTGGGAGGTGGCAGCAATAGACCCCCACAGGGGGATATTGGGGGGCCACAGAGGACCAATGGAATCTGATTTCCCGCCTAGGAGGTGTTGGGGACACAATGGACCCCCATGTCCCACATGGAATGGGCTGGGAACACAGTGGACCCCCAGCTCCCGCCTGGGAGACATTGGGGACACAGTGTACACCGCTGTCCCACTTGAAATGGTTTTGGGGACCCGATGCACTCCAACCCATCCCACTTGGAATGGGTTGGGACAAGAATGAACTCGAGGTTCTCCGAAGACCTGGGTCTCCATCTTTGCCCTGGTGGGAGAGTTTGGAGGGGCTCCTCAGGGATTTGGGCCCGCCCCCAGGCTGTACCTGGAGCACGAGACTGGAGAAGTGGAGGTTCCCAGGCAGGTGCAGCCACAGGCTGGCATTGTAGGCATTCTCCTTCCGGTTCTCCAGCTCCACCTCCACCAGCATCCGCCTCCGGCCCTTCCGCAGGATGTGGGGGCTCTGCCTGGAGGCCGGGGGGGTCACAGGGGGCTCCTGGGATCCCAGGGACACTACGAGGACACTGCGGGGACACCGGGGGTACCTGGAGCCCACAATGTCCGTGGTGGCCTTGAGCACCAAGTTGGTGACACACTCATCATCGTCTCCACAATCCTTGAAGAACGGGATCTGGAAGGAGCCAGGGGTGATCCTGGTGCCCGGGGGTGATCCCGGTGTCCGGAGACACCCCTTCCAGTACCCACCAGTTTGCGGATGGTGGTGGGAGATGCCTCATCCAGCACCGACCTCGCAGCTGCATCCAGGGCCCAGGTGAGGGTGAGGCTGAGGGGCCGCAGGTAATCTGAGGTGTCCTGCAGAATCAGGGGATCCCATCAGCCTCATTCCAGTCAGACCCTGGGAATGGGGGTGGGAAGAGCCCTCCCATGGGGCAGGGAGGAGTCCTGGGGCTGACCAGGACGTGGAAGGGGACGCGGATGCAGCTCTGCCTTCCCAGTGGGAACTCAATTCGGCGCTGGAGCAGCCGGCGGGCACCCGAGTCAAAGGCAGCACGGGATCCTGGGATCCGCTCCTCCAGGGATACATTGTACCGGAGATCTGGGGGATAGGGAGCGGGTCAGGGACCAAGACACCTGCGGGAGTGGGTGCATCCCTCCCCAGGATGCTCCAGTGGGACTCCAGGGAAGTCCTGGGATGCTCCAGGGACACGCTGGGTTGCACCAGTGAGGTTCTAGGGAAGGCTCAGATGCTCCAGGATGTTGTGGCATGCTCCAGTGGGGCTCCAGGGACATGAGTGCTCTGTTGATATTCCAGGCACACTGCAGGATGCTCCTGGGAGATTCCACGGCCACCCTGGGATGCTCCAGGGGTGGTCCAGGATCACCATATATATGCTCTGGAAAGATTAAGGGAATGCCCGTGGGATGCTCCTGGGATGCTCCAGGGACATCACGATCCTCCAGCAACACCCTGGGATGATCCAGGGCCCTCAGGATGCTCCAGAGATGCTCCAGGAATTCTCTGGGACACCCTGGGACACTCCAGGAATGTTCCAGGGACACTCTGGGACGCTCCTGGAATGTTCCTGGTATGCTCCCAGGTTCTCTAAGGATCCCACTCTGGGATTCTCTGGGGACAGCCAGGGATGCTCTGGTGATACCCTGGGATGTTCCAAGGATGCTCCAGGACCCTTTGGGATGCTTCTGGGATGCTCCAGGGACAGCCAGGGATGCTCCAAGGATCCTGCAGTCCGCCATTGTCAATACTCACCGATATCCATGTCCACGGGGTTCCGTGTGCGTGTCTCAGCACGGAAGCAGATCCGGGCCCGGAGGCAGACGGCGCTGGAGCCGCCGCGCTGGCAGTTCCGTCGTGTGACACTGACAGCTGCTGGCTCCACAGACATCCACGCGGACACCCGGATGATCCAGCGGGACCTGAGGGACACAGTCACACCTAGGATCTCATAGGGATCATGTGGGGGCAGGGACACCTGCCCTGCCCTACTCTTGATCTTGTCACAGGGGAAACTGAGGCACGGAGTCCCTGTCCCCCCGAATGTCCCCATAACCCAAATGTCACTGTTCCCAGCGTGTCCCTGTCCCCGGGATGCCCCCATCCCCCATCTCCCTGTCCCGGACGTGTCCCTGTCCCCCGCAAGTCCCTGTTCCCTGGGGTGTCCCTGCGCCCCCGGGGTGTCTCCGTCCTTCTCCATGTCCTTATTCCTGGGGTATCCCTGTGGCCGGGGTGTCCCTGTCCCCGACCCCCTGACCCCTACTCACCGCAGCACTACAGCCGCACCCTGCGCCCCCACGGCCACGTCCACCAGCCCGTCCCCGTCCATGTCCACCCGTCCGTCCACGCTGATCCCGAAATACCGGAGGCTCCACCCCAGCGCCGCCGCCTCGATGCGCTGGGAACGAGCGTTGTGGCATCGCCACTGGCTCGTACAGGGTTGTGCTCACAGCAACCGTGGCACCCAGCCCCTCACAGCGCTCCCAGGGCCGTCTCACCTGCTTGTACTGGGGCAGGAGGGTGCCCGGGGCGCCGTGGAACACGTAGAGAGCCCCGCGGTGCCCGTCCTCCAGCGGAGCTCCCACCACGGCTCCAGCCAGCCCGTCCTGGCTCAGGTTCGGCACCGCGCCCAGGGCGGAGCCGAATCTGGAATCCTGCGGCCTCGGCTCGGGGTGGAGCGACCCCGCGGGGCTCAGGCGGTCCTGGGAGGTGCGGGGGGGCCCTCGGTACCCCCACGGGACAGGCATCCCCTCAATCCCACTGTGTTCCCCCAACCCCCTCAAATCCCCTCAATCCCTTGCATCCCTTCAATCCCTCTGCATCCCGCTAATCCTCCCAATCCCCAGCCCACAGAGCACCCCGATCCCCCTGTCCATCCCAGCCCCCTGCCCCTCTCACCTTCCCCCTACCCAGCCCTTCACCTGCCCCACACCGTATAGCTACNCCCTCACCCGACCCCCCCAGGCCCACACCTGCCCTCTCACCTGCCCCACACGGTACACATAGACCCTCCCCGTCTCCCTGCTCTGGCTCCCCAGGTAGGTGGGCGCTGCCACCAGCAGCAGGTCACTGTCCCCGTCTCCCTCCAGGTCCAGGGCCAAGACCTCGCTGCCGAAGTAGGAGCCAATCTGGGGGTGCAGGGGGCTGTGAGGCTGAGAGGGGGTGGGGGGCCCAAACTCCCTGCAAAGGCCCTCGAGGCCCCCAGTCGCCCCCCACCTGCTCCCCCATTAGTGCCTGGGCCACCGTCACGGTCCCTGTGGAGTCCAACTGGAAGAGGACAACTTTGCCCTTGTGCTGGAATCGGGGGGCTCCAGCCACAAACAAGCGCTGCCCCCCCGGGAGCTGCAGCGAGGACACGGAGTACCCTGGGGGGGGAAGCAGGGTCAGCGGGGGGGACAGCCCTGGGGAGACAGGGTCCCCAGTGTGTTCCTGGGGCACCCCAAATATACAGGACATGGAGCACCCCTGGGACATGGAGTATTTCTGGATCACTAAGCACCCCAAATATCCATTACATGGAGCATCCCCACTTCATCCCTGATCTCCAGGACATGAAACATCCCTGATTCATCTCAAATCTCAAGGATATGGAGTATGCCTCGTTCACCTCACATCCCTCAGGACACCCTCATCCCTCGGGATCCCCCCATCCCTCGGGATCCCCCATACCCAGATACGCTGCATGGTTCTTCAGCTCCAGTGGGAATGCCTCCTGAAATGCTTCGCGGGGTGGGACAAGGCGCCCACGCTGGCTCTCCTCCAGCACACCCCCCTCCCAGTCATAGGCTCCCACCATTCCAAAGAGGATCCCGTCCTGCCAGGATGGGTGGGACATGTCACCCCGGGGAAACCGCAATGCCTCAGTGTCCCCAACGCCCACCGATGTCACTCTCCCATCCCAGGACACTCAGCAGGGCTGGGATGGGCTGAGGGTTATTTTCCACCTTTCCCAGTGGGATCACCTCGAGGTGATGGATGGAGAAGCCAATCTGGGACATCTCCAGCTCGAAGGCGCTCTCGTTGTCCCCATGGGTGCCTGACCGGGGCAGGAAGGAGATTCTGTGCTTCCAGCTAGAATTCACACCCCTTCCCAGGATCCCAGCCTCAAGACGGCACCTTCCAGGCTGAAGATCCGATCTCCCAGAGCATCCACGATGTCATTGAGGGCAGCCTCATCTGTGACATTGAAGAAATACTTCTCATCGGGGTCGCTGGCGATGGACTTGATCTCCCGGATGAAATCCTCGGGATCCTGCTGCCTACGCAGGTAGTGCCCCAGGACCTAAGGGAGGGACAGGGGTCAGCAGGAGCCCCCACCGGGGTTAAGGGGAATGCAGGGATGGGGCTCGGTGGGAGGGGCCTCACAGCGATGGCGTAGCGGGTGACATTGTGCCGGTCGCATTCCGCCAGCGCTGCCGGCAGCTCGTCCCCATCGTGCGACTCTCCGTCCGTCACCACCAGCAGCAGCCGCGTGGCCCCTGGGCGCCCGCCTTGCGCTGTGCTGAAGGACTCTGTGCTGCGGGAATGTGGCTGGCAGAATGAGCCCCTGTCCCATCCCCATCCTAATACTCTTCCCAATCCTGACTCTGCTCCCAACCCTGACCCTGATCTCAACCCCAACCCTGATCCAGATTCCAGTTCCGATCCTGAGCCCAAAACCAACCCCAACCCCAATCCAAATCCTGACTTGATCCCAAGTCTGATACCAATTCCAATCCCGATCCTTATTCAAATCCTGATCGCAACCTAGACCCTAATCCCAATTCTGATCCCAATCCCACTCCCACTCCCTCTCCCAGTTCCAATCCTGATCTCAATCCTGATGCCAGTCCTGTCCCCAGTCCTGCCCCCATTCCCAATCCTGCTCGCATTCCCATTCCAGTGCCCACCATGCCTGCCGGATGGCCATGGCCGTGCGTGTCTCCCTCCCCTCCTGACGCGTCAGGTTCCGGGCGGCCTCAAGCAGGTGCTGGGCCGTGGGGTGCTGCCCCAGTGCCCACTCCTGCACCAGCCGCTCCCCATACTGCAGCACCCCCACCTGAAACAGGGAGAGTCAGAGCCAGAGGGAGCCCCAAATCCACAGGGACATCACTCAAATCCCCCGGGTGCTGCCCCGGTACTTGCTACTGCACCACCCGCTCCCTGGACGGCAGCCTGCCTCACATTTCAAACGGGGGGAAACCTGAGCCAAGGATACCCCCAAATCCAAAGGGAGCTCCCCCAAATCCCACAGGAACCCCTAATCCCTGGAAAAGGGCACCTTTGGCCCCTCCAAAACCATCTCCAGCCGGCATAGTCTTGGGGACAATGATGTCGCCCCAGGGCGGCATCTCCACAGGG
Organism: Ifrita kowaldi; assembly: GCA_013398055.1. NCBI lineage: Eukaryota > Metazoa > Chordata > Aves > Passeriformes > Cinclosomatidae > Ifrita > Ifrita kowaldi. Next base: position 1,383 of record VZRS01010457.1, on the reverse strand, counting down.
GTGGCATCACCCCGGGACAACGGCATCACCTTGGGGAAAATGGCGTCACTCCAGAGGTAGCACCATCCCAAGGGTGGCATCACCCTGGGATAATGGCATCACCCCAGGGACAATGACATCACTCCAAGGCTGGCATCACCCCAGGGGTAACAGCAGTGCCCTGGAGACAATCACCTTGCCCTGGGGACACTATCCCAGCCTTGGGGACACCGTGGTGAGCAAGGTGCCACGCCCTGACCTGGGTCTGCCCAGGACCAATGAAGAAGCGTCCCAGGATGTTCCCAAGGAATGCCTGCACCTCCTCCCAGGGGTAGATGCTGTTGGAGCCGTCCAGAACCAGGATGATGTCCATGTAGGTGGAACAGCCTGGCAGGGGACACGGTGACACCAGGGTGGCACATCCCAGTACATCCCAGTACATCCCACCCCACTCACGCTGTGCTGTCGGTGCAATGGTTCCCATGAGCTGGAGCTCCTCATTGAGTTGGACACAGCGGCCAGAGCTGAACACAGAGGTGCCACATTCCTGGGACCAAAGTGGGGCGCACGCCTCGGGGGGTGACATGAGGACACAACAGTGGGTGACATCCATCTCCCTCCCCCATCGCCCGCCATGCCTCAGTTTTCCTCTGTGGAGGCTCTGCTTACCACGAATCCACCATCCTTGGAGTCCACCAGCGTCATCCCGAGGTGTCCAGCGCTGCTACGGAGCCACGGAGCTGCAGCCCCTTGAGGATATGGGGACAGAAGCGGGGTGAGCACCATGGGGCCCCCAGGCCTCACCGGTCACAGCCATCCCCCCTCGGTACCGAGGTTGGCCTTGGCACAGGAAGCGTTTTGGAGTCCCATGCTGCACTTGTAGATGTCACCTTGACCATTCCCATCCCACGGGGCTCCCACCAGCAGCCTGGAGGAACAAGGCGGGACACAGGGAGGGACATGTAGGGGACACCGGGGATGTTAACACCCCCGCCCCACTACAACCCAGCCGCCACCTTTTGGGGGCACCGTGCCAGGCTCTGCCACCCACACTGTGGCACCGAGGCTGCTTCCATCTGTCTGTCCAGCCATCTGGCCACAGCCTCCTGCTGCTGCGGCCCCTGCCCTCCTATGCTTCCCCTTCTCAACCTCAATCTCCTCCCGCCCTGCCTCAATTTCTCCTTCCCGAACTCACTTCTCCTGTTTCCCACCTCAGTCTTCCCACTTCCCACCTCAGTTTGCCCCTCCCTTCTCCCCCTTTTTGACTCAGTTTCCCCCACCCACCCTCAGTTTTCCTCCTCCCCTTCTCAGTTCCCTCTTTCCCGTCTCACTGCCCCCCTTTCCTACCTCATTTTCCCCTTACCAGCCTCATTTTTCCCTTATCAACCTCATTTTCCCCCTCCC
>VZRS01010453.1:59473-70807 GCA_013398055.1 Ifrita kowaldi | reverse complement strand
TGATAATGGACACAAAGAATGCACAGTTTGTGGGTTACAAGGAAAGCCGAGTTGGCTACTGTGCAGAAGTCAGCTCCAACTGGGTAAAAGGTAATTCCAGCAGGGGGAAGATCGTGACCACTGACTTACTACCCACTGACTCAAGAAACCCATCGACTGAAGAGAAAGGCTGAGGAAGTAGACTAACTAGCATTAGACGTGAGGGAAACATTTAACCAATAGAACAAGAGAACTGCGTAGCCAATGAGCATTAATTCCTTTGTTTGCTAAGATCTATAAATAGTGAAAAGTTTCAAATGACGTTGGGACCCCCACCACCAAGAAGTCTAGGGTGAAAAAGGACCAACAGGATGTCACTGGTGGTGACTATCTTCTGCTTGACCATTCTCTCTCTCTCCACTCCCCCACTTCCCCCCACCTTTTCTATTTCTTTCTATCTCTCTGCCCCACATTCATTGTTAAATTGAATCCGTATTATTGACTTCAGCATATGATCTTGTTTGCACCTTAATTTGGGCAGAAGCAGTTCTCACTATTCAGATCTTAACAAGGACCTGTGCAAAGGATGAAGGATCACAAAGACATCATCACTCACAGAGGCTGGGAATCTGCTGGAAGCATATGGGTCTATATTCCCTTGAGCACAGCCACACTGACTCTACCCTTCCTATTCACACGGCCACAGAATGATTAGTTCATTATTTAGTTCTGCATTATTCAGCTGCTCCCTTACTATGCTGTAGATGAACATTTTTAGCCTACACTTCAAGCCAGGCGTTGTCATGGTTTAAGTGAATTACTACCAAGCTGGCAATAGCTACAGGGGGGAAATGCCGGTAGATATCCTCTCCTTGAGCTTTCTCCAGATTTCAGTAGAGATGTGTGATCCCGTACCTTGAACACAGAAGTAGGAGCCATGTTTGCACATATTTCACTAACCAGCACCTCCTGTCCCCCCCTGCCTGCACCCTCCTTTCTGCCTCCTCTGCCACCCCAATCAGCAATTTCCTGATCCCTCCAGGCAGTGACGAATTTCTCCCTCCCTGAACCAGTTGCTGTTTGGAGACACACAGGCTTAGCAGCTCTCTGAGGCAAGACACATTTGTCCAGGGCTGCTGATTTAGTGCATAAGATCATGTGCACCTGTGGTACCACATAAAAAATAAATTTCTTCCAAGAGAGATACTTTCCTTTCCCTCCAATGCCTAGTTGAACTGCACAATGCTATCTAAAAGATTAATTTCTTTCCACTGGCAACATGTATTGGAGATATTTAAATGGCAAACATGGGTTCTGTCAGGTTATTGATGGAAAACTAAGTACAAACCTCTTGTTCTAGTTGCAGATTCAACTATGACTCTCAGGAAACTGAGAAACTGAGAGAAGCATAAAGGATCAGAGCGAAGCTGAGAGACACATAAAGGATCCACAGGAGAAGGAGGAGGAAAAAAAAAGGAAAGACAGAATGTTTTCCTTCTTTCTCTTTTTCTCTTCAGTACCATTTTATTTTATTCTGGTTTTTTATTTAGCTGTATATTTTAAGAGAAGCCTCCTTTGCTTATATATTATTAATGGTTTATTTTTAATCTATGTAGGTAATATATATCCCAGTGTTGAAAGGGCATGCAAACATTTTCCTTTTGTGGGACTTTTCCTATGCATATGTTCTTTTATTCTATTTTGGTGATTTTTTGTCCGCATACTAGGACTGTGTGAGAAACAAGAGCAGCTCTCTTCTGTCACAGAAAATTCATGAGTGTTTCCAAAAATACTGTTCTATGATAATACCAAAAATGTCTTAATTTTATATAAACCTAATTTTTCATTGCTTAACAGTAATGGAAAAGATTTCCAAAACTCTAAAGTAGCCATGAAAGGAAGATAGCCTGGCTGTCTAAAATCCAGGGCTTAGCAGCATCTCACATTTATGGTTATTTTTTTTTCTCTCTTGTATAGTTTTATAAGCCACAACCCCACAAATCTTAGTAAAATATAAGAATTTCTGAATTCATTCTCTAGACTTATACCACCATGTTCTGTTTATTTAGTAATGATGATTTTCATAAGCTGTAAAAGACGTCACTGTATTTGTGATTGAAATTATTGAATGGTAAAATACCAACTGAAATTTCAACAACAGTGACAGATGTAAACATAACCATTCCTCTACGACCATTTTTATATGACTTTGTGGATCTAAGGAATAATATGGTCTCATTAAACTATCTCCTGAATGCAGAGTTCTTATAAAGTAAATTTTTAAATACCATGCCTAAAATATTTTTTACCATTCATATTTGTCTCTTTCCAAAAAAAAATGGCTTTTCTTTCAAGTCATATCACACTAATGTAAAGCAAAGCACAGAACTACGACACCAATTATTTTCTCTCAGCTGCTGCATAGTAACAATGAGTGTTTATTTTTAAAGTACTTTGTTCACCTTTAAAACCTAAAATTAGTACAAGATTATCAAAAAATGTTTTGTTCCCAGAAAAAGGCTTTGGGTGTCTAAAGTACATGCCAAATTAAATATGAATTTGCTACCATTATCTAATCAAAACCAAGATATTTCTGTCACCTCATTATGGTTTATACTTGCAGCCATAAAATTTATGTTATTAAAAATGCCCTTGGCTATTTTTAATCTAGAACTTCAAAATGGTATCTTATTCATGCCTGTCCCTTAATAAAAGTACCTTAAATGAACAGTACCATCATTTCTTACCTAGTTCTAACTGTGAAGATCTCAGAAGTAAGACAGACCTGAGCATATTACACAAAGTACAGTCTGTACTGTGAATTACTCTCTGAGCTGTTACCTTATGCGAACCGAATATGTTGCAGGTAACACCAAGGCAGCCACAATGCACAGCTGAAGGGCAAAGAAAAGATTTATTCCATTATTTTTCTGGCAAAACGGGGACACATACACTAAATAAGTGAGAAAATGAAATAAATAAATTCATTTCGTCTTAGCAGGGGCAAAAACCAGAGAGGCCCAAACCCTGCCTGTTACATATCAAAGGTCTGGTGCAGGCACAAATCTTTGCAAGGCTGTGTTTTACAATCTCCAAGCTTCTTATCTGCCTTCCCCCCTTTCTTCTAGTCTGTTGAAGAATGCTTTGTTAGTTCTTTACAGCACTCTGTTAGCTGACTTCTTGAGATAGACAGAAAACAATGTGAATTTTCCCAGACTGAATATTCTTAGCACCCTCCAGCTGCAAGGTCATCTTGAGATAAAATAATTCAAAACCCAACTTTTTTTCCTCTGAAGTCTTCCATTTTTAACCCTTTCCTCCTCACATACCTCTTTAATTTTAAAACCTGCAATTGCTGATGCCACAAACCCATCTCTGTGTTTCCTGGTGGTTCTGCAATAATGATTTCCTTTCTACTTCCTTTTACATCAAACAGTAATATGAATGCTTATTTATTGACAATAGAGAGCTGTAAATTATTTGTTCGTCTTGTGGGCAGCTTCAGAACTGAGTAGAAAAAGTGATTCACAGCAGGTAAATAACCTTTATAAATAATGTAAAAATAATGTAATTTTTTTTAAGAACCCAAAGATACCTTACAGGATCTAAAATATTACCTATGTGCCTAATCTGCTGCTGGATTTCTAAATTCAGAGAAGCAAACTAGAAAATCTCTACTTTGCTCTTTCAGATGCTTGAATCAATACATGTATTTGCATTTTTTAGTGAAAACTCCTTTCTGTCTGTGCTTTTGTACATACTAAAAGAATCTGTTGCTTAGGCTGACGAAACTTTTCTCCTATGTAACATTTCGTGAAACTAAATGTTTCTTAGTTGTGTCCCTGGGATGTCCAGAATCACTTGGTGTATACTGAATTCCGATGCAGAGGCAGAGGATTCAGCAGTCCCACTCATCATCGTTTAAATGAAACAGCAGGTGATGTCTAATAGAGTCAAACATAAAGTGGGAGTTAGTTCCTCTCCCCCCAGTTAGTTTGCAGAGAATCTCCTAATTACTCAGTGACACAATAGACAGTGGGGGACCTTTCCAATGCTCTTGGTTGAAACTGCACCACTTGACAGGCAGGGATGCAAAGGAACCCAAAACCAGAGAGGACATCTCAGCAGAAGCATAATTTCATACCTTGACAAATGGGCTCTCACACAAGAGTTCCTCCTCCCCTTCCTGATGCTTCAGTGATTTTCCCAATGGCTATCTGACATAAATGATGCAAATACCACAGGACAGGTAGTAGAGACTCTCATTCCCCAATCCTTCTCTTTCTCACTCTCCCCAGGACCCCTACTGCTTTTCACACCAAGAGAGTTTTTCACAGAGGAGCAGAAGGGGTCTCCTTCAAGAACATGGCAAGGAACCCCAGCTTCAACTCTGTGTGGGATCTATAGTGATCTATGTCTGTTACATCATTCTTTGGTCCTTCACTTGCCTTGACAGAGGTCTTACTCTCCTGCCTGAAACTCCATCAACCAAAAAATATTGTGAAGTCTACTGCAGAACATGGAGTCTTTCTTTTAGACCTGTGCCTTTATTCAGACTTCCTGAACCAGAGACAATACCCAAACCAGTATCATTGTATAACACATTATAAATTGAGTTCTTTCATGTAGAGTAGCATGGCTATAATGATTCCTAGTGTCTGAAAACTTCATACCAGCAATGCAACCCCTTTGGAGTAGTATGGGCACTTTCTGTCACAGACAGTAATTAACCAGGGCAGTGTGGGGTGTACAGAGCTTTCCTCATTAAGACAAGGCAACTTGGAGGGACTTCAGTAATTACTGGTTGAGTCAAGATATTTTATCAGTCAAGATACTTTATCAGTGGCTCCTCATTTTTGACAGAAGAGTACCATACCTAACAAGATTTTTTGGATTATAATTCTGCCATGCTCCTAATTTTGACAACTCCTTCTCTCTCTGTGTTGTACCACCGAACTCAACACTTTATTTGCATATAAGGAATAAAACACAGGTTTATACCTACATGGAAGTCATTTCATTGTCAAACTTCAGAAATAGAAGCCTATTATTTATGAAAATACAAAGATTTTATTAATAGAAAATGCAAGTTCTTCAAAATGACAACAACAACAAAAAAGCGCATTTTGCTAGTTGGAAATCCCTACATCAGCAACGAGGTTGCAAATAGTCCACAAAAAAAGACTGAAAAAGGAAAGTTATTCAACAAAATTTCAGAGACTATTTCAAGAAAAATAAAATGAAGCCTAGATAAACAGGGAAAATTATTTCAGACTTCTATTTCACCTTTCCCAGTGTGGATTGGGAACAGATAGGTTTCCACAGGGAAGGTGACCCACAGCTGCACTGTCCCCAGGAGAAAGCCCAGAAGACACTGGGCATTGCACCCCTCAGGGAGAGCTGACTGGCAGCATGAAGTGACCAGGAGAGCTCCCTGCAGCCACAGGGGAGCCTGGCATTCTCTAGCATGATGACTGTCATTTAGATAATATGAATATAACTATGCCATTACTCGCCCAGATCATGCTCATAGCTGAACCACTGAAGGACTGGCAAATTGCTTTAAATTCTCTTTGCTGAGAGCTTATTGCCCACAAGGGAATGGTTCTTCCTCTATTTTTCCAGCTGTTAAATTACCTTCAAGGACATTTTTCGGCATAAACATTTGCTGCAGTGACTTCAGAAGAGCTGAGGAAGTAATGTGGTGAATGTCACTGTTGTTCAAACTATGTGGAATCTGGAAAAAATCCTATTTTAAAGGCATTTTTGTAGTTGGAAAATCAGGAAGTACAATTACATTCTTTACTTTTCAAAGTTGTTTCTGAGCGAGCTTTACTACAAATCCTACGTCAGAAATCTATCCATATTTTCTCCAGAAAAGAATTGTTTTATAGTGACACCTTCAATAAATTGAAAGGGCTGGACTATCTTCCAAAAGCTGGTATGTGCTAAGGATACTGTGGTAGTTGAATTCTGGTCATGAATTTACTACAGAGAGACAATAGCAAAATAACCCTTCAAGCAGCTTTCTATCCAATCCTTAAGTATTATCACAACGAAAGTAAATTCCCTTTGAAATTCCAGCTTCATCGGGGAAAAAAAAACAATAGAAATAGTGTTTTTTAAGAAAGTGACAATTACAGCCAGAGATTAAATTACATTTCTATTTTTTAAAAAATGGCTTATAGTGAAGCAAAGGTACAAAATGTCAACCTTCCACATGCTTTTGCATCTTTTAACATTAGTATGTGGGCACACTCATCAGATGAAGACTAGACATTTTTAAAAACAAAAGGGAATTATTTAGAGCTTGAAATTCTCATGACACTTTTACACTGAGTTTAATATTAATTTTTAATGGCAAAATGAAAGGGTAATCTACTTTAAACAGCATTTCTAAAGAACAAACAAATGATTAGAATAAATGACTAACCAGGTGCAACATAAATATGATACCTTAGTAAACTGTATGAACACTGATGCTCAGCAGTGCAGGAGACAGAAGCTGAGGACATAATGTCCCCAGCTATCACCTCTAATGGTCCTAATAATAGTCTTTTGATAGCCTTTTGTTCATTATGTTTATAACCATCAGTATGTAATGCTTTGCATGCATCATAGACCAGACTCGAAAATGGAAGACTGCAAGGGAGTCAATTCAATATTCGTTAGACAACCTTTTCCCAAGACCTGGAAGTTTCACAACCGCCCAGCACTGATTTACCCACCAAAGTCAGCCCACTGAGTGCTTTCTGATCCCAAACTCAGACAGTAGGAGAAATGAGAACCACATCCACTGGCCAGGAGATATGCTGGAGAATGGACAAGGCCCTGAAAAATAGTGCTGCTCCTAAAGAAAATGTTAACATTGTTTGTGCTGCATCTTGGAGATATAAAAACGAAAGGATTGAATAAAATGTTTCCCTTTTGGTCTTGCTGCAATACGGGACACATCCGGCCAAGACATCAGATGAGAACAATAATCTATAAAGATTGTCATCAGGGGTACCTTGTTTGCGCATTCAGTTACAAATAGCTCCTTCTACACAGCAGTACGGACATCCTACTGTGTTTACGTAATTTAGGCACAAATGCACAATCCTAGTGTGAGTCACCACAGTCTCCCCCACGTGTTATGAAATTCATTAGACTCTAGTCCCCAGCCATAAAACAAAACTAATGCTTTGCTCTCAAACATCTACTTCAGTGTCCTTCATTTCCACACAAGCTCACTATCAGCTATCTTCTGGCATTCAACACGGCCTCTCCAGGACAGGGACTCTGCCTGCCAGCCCTGGGAACTGCCAGAAGACATTTTAGTTTGCTCAGAAAGCTGAGCAAGCCTCAGCTGCCCCTGAAGGATCCTTTGACATGAGGATGTTCAGGGTCCTTGAAATACTGCTGAAATGTTGTGCCCCTTCCCAAGCGAAGGCAGCCCACAACAGTCTGTGTAGGAGATAATGACACAGCAATACAAATCCTCATCCTCTGCAGCATGATTTCCATTGTTTTCCTCTTCTTGATAGTTTCCCAAAACAGTGAGTTCAAGCACCACCACTCTAAAATGCAGCTACTGATCAGAAAGCCTCAGTAATAACGATGCTCACAGCTAACTCTCAGTAAACTCTGAATTTATTGTAAGCAGGCAGGGATTCTGCCCTGGGGCTCTTGGCTTTTTGCATCATTATCTGCAGAGCATCAAGATTGTTGCTGAGTTTTCTGAGTCGGATTGTGACTAAGAACATTTCAGCTGTTTTGGGGGTAGCACAAAATCCTGACTTTATCACATTAGAAAATGCAGCACACAGAGTTACCTCCAGTAATGTTTCATCCCAACTCTCATACCACAAAAATTAGGGACTGTGGCATAGCTAAGAATCTTCAGACAATCAGCCTGTCTCTCCACCGCACTCAGCACCTAGGCAAATGGTTTTTTCCATCCTAGCTGGGCATCCTAGTTGGCAGTGTTGACTGCATTCATATGCCAAATGTTAATCTAACCTTTTTGACAACTTCACTCACTTTTATATACTACATTATAAGACATTCCTTCACATCTGATAATGATTCGAAGTTAAGATTAATAGACTGATTTTCACAAGCACTTGTCAGTAACTGTGAGTTTTCTGTGTTTATGACAATATCTGAGCTTCCTGAATGCCCGCAGAGGTTTTCTGGGAGAACACACATCTTAAAAGCACTGAGCGTATTTGGCTTCTTTTCTGATCGATATACTTCACTCGTTATAGGCATGTGCTCATGCACTGACTGAAGGATCAGTATTGTTTTATTTATGCTCATTTTCTAAAATGCAATTATATGTTCAAAATAAGACAATTTCTTCTTCTCAATAGCTTTGGCACTAAATGAGAGTTTTAATAAATCATTGTTATTGCTACTGCTTTGGTACTTTCTGTAAGTGTCTTGTTATAGGAAAAATGTTCTTAACCCTAAGTGCTATCTCTTGTTTCTCGTTTGTTTGGGGGCTTTGGTTTTGGCTTTTGGGCTTTTTTTTCTTGTTGGAATTTTTTGTTTGGTTTGGGGGTTGGCTTTTTTGAGGGGGGAGAGTTTGGTTGGGCGTTTTCTTGAAAGGGAAGCTCAGTTGTACTCTGCTACAGGATCCAGTGAGGGTGGTTGTAATACTTTCAGGTTTATTTCAGTATGATTATGAAAATGAAGAATATATTTATTTATTTTTTAACACCCCTTTTCAGATCCATTTCCCATACTCCCAAAAAACAACCAAAAGAAGTGTGGTGCCATAAAAGTGGCATATCAGTTTGCTACTTACCACTGCTCCCAGTGGTAAGTCACCTTAGCGTCATTACAAGTGCCTGCTCAGGACTGGAGCAACAGGACTTGAAAGAAAAAGATTCAGGATTTAGGATGCAACTCTGATACCTTTTCTATTTCTTGACCAAATATATTTCCTTTACACAAATTCATGTATCTTACAACTATACTTGAAAAAAAATGTTGATTTTCTACTGCAGCTGAGTTCTGGGTCACCATACGAATAAGAAGGCATTGCTGAAACTTCAAGACAAGTACCCAGGAGTCTGTGCCATCCAACCAGTAAATAAAATCTGGGATATTTCTCCTGTTACTTAATTTACTATCATATGACATATTTTCTGATTGGGTTTGAGTTTTTTTCCAGAGTGGTGCACTGCACTATTTATTCTTGAAAGAGGGTAAGGGAAGCATGCATTTTGTCAGGGAGCATACATGGTAGGGTAAATATTTTGACAGCCTCAGAAGCGCCATTTAAAAACTTCAGGAACAACAAATTGTCAAATAAATGTGTTACCATAGTGTATATTCTGAAATGATCAACAATTAAAGAGTTAACAGACCACTAAGTGTTGCCAGTATCTGGTAATGTGGTATCCCAGAGCTACATTTCGTGAGGATAACCGTTTCAAAATGATGGCAGCATTGCAGTGTTATTGAAATGCTGTGGAGACCCGAAGGACTACAGTGTAATTATTTTAAATGTAATCATTAATTTTAGAAAGTTACTCAGTGGGTCAGTTTTAAACAGGTCAATTTTCTGGCAAACTCTATGCCTTCAAGGCAAAAAAGACTGAACCCCACACACTAAATACATCACCCTACCGTTCTGTGATGCAGTATCTGTTTGAAGGAAATAGATAGTCAAGGAAATTCTTAGAGCAGAAGCTCAAAGCTCATGATCTAGACCTCACCCCTGGGAGAAAACACATGGGTCAGTGTTTTAAATCAACTATTTAAATCAAATACCCCTTATTCTGATTTAGGATGCCCACAAAGCACCACTGTGCCAGAACTGAACAAACATTTCTCCTGTCTCCTACTCCCCCAGCACAAACACCCAGCTCATTCCTTTACTGGCATGTAGACACATCACCGATGCTACTGGAAGCAGCCATGCTGAGGCTGGCACCAGACTTCATTCACAGTGACCCACCATGCATAAAGGCAGAATTTCTGCCTTCCTTTGTTTTAGGTAGTCTGGGATGTCTCTCTCAGTCCTTACCCAGGTACTGATTTTCAACTAAAGACCTTCAATATCCAAGTCCTCTTTTCAAACAAGACCGTAGACATTTCATTAACTGTTTCAAAACCTATTAGGAGAAGGATTGAGGTACAGATGAATGACTGGAAACATATTCTTTTTTACTCTCATTTTCCTAGGAAACCAGGCTACAAATAGAATCCAGTTGCACACAAACCTTTATTTTCATGTCAGTATTTGTTCAATGGGCGCAGCAGTCTTCTGCAACCAGCTAAGCATCATAATTCATTTACCATCCCAACGCTCATTTAATCACCTCCTACCACAGAAAACTGAAGAAGTTTTTTATATAATCCCAGGAGATAAGATAGTTTAAAAATAGACATACCATTTTTAGATTTTTCGTTTCTGACCTTTTTGAACAGAAGGCAAATACTTCAAACAAATCATTCAGCACAGCTTTCATTCCTCTCTTTGACATCATTTTACAGTTCTATGGAGTACATGGTGAACTTGGCAGGAACATTTTGCACAGTATCTGGTATTGCCTGTACAGCAGCTCATTTGGGAAGGCCCTGAGAAAACTGCACTGTAATAGTGAAAGGCAGACATCATAAACCTGTGAAAGCGGATCATTTTCCTGACTGCTAATCCATGCAAATACAAATCTAGGCTTATCTTCTCACTGGAGAAAATGCAAAATCAGGACCAGATCATTCTTTTCTGTTTTTAAAAACATACTAGCACAAAGCAAAGGAAACAGAAGTTAAATATCAAAATTAAGCTCCCAGTCTGTTAGAAAAACAGAGTAAAATGTAGCCTGCAATGGAAGAGCAAAAGTCCTCTGAGGACTGCAGGCAGTGTTCATGTGACGCTTCTGGCTTGTCATGGCTGGAGGCCGCTGCGTCCTCCCGGAAAGTGTCCCAGTTGAGGCTGCTTCAGCTGGCACCTCACCGGCACTCAGCCTCCGCCCAACAGAGCTGGGCTGCACCCACGGAAGCCACACACACGTACGCCACCGGAAAGCTGCTGAGTGCGTCACCGAGAATAAAGAGGTGGGAGGGGTCCTTTGCAGAGAGTTCCACTGGAGTTGATTGCCGAGCCCATGAAAGGTTCCGGGGCGAAGGACCAGGAGTGCAGGAGGGTCCAGGGTATAAGTATGAGGGGACAAGGGGCGGAGAGAGGGCCAGGGACCAATGGAGAAAGAGCTGAGGGGAGGAGCATAGGTGGGGCCAGGGTACACAACCCAATGGGGAAACATGGAGGGAGGAGCCAAGGTCCAAGAGCTACTGGGAAAGTGGGGAAGGGAGAACATTCTAGGACATGAACTTGTAAGGGGTACAGTGGGTGGAGAGTTA